>CM017905.1:24466826-24599529 GCA_008369825.1 Triplophysa tibetana | reverse complement strand
AGAGAGAGAGAGAGAGAGAGAGGAGAGAGAGAGAGAGAGAGATGAAAGTGATCCGTGTCATTCAGGTGGTGAATCACAGTGAACAAAACTCTGTTAAAAAAAGATCTCAAAGAGAGCTAGAAATACATCCAGACTCAGTGTTTCTCAGTATGATGTTTATTCTTAGAGTCCCGGTCGATCAGACGCAGAGCTGTAGCTGAAGTTAACCTCTTACATTCAATGCAGAATAGTTTAAAAGTGATTCCAAACCGCTATCCACCAGTCAGACCATCTAAAACCAGCTGAGACCAGATTGAGCTGGATCAAAATGTTTTGTTTGGGGGGAGTGAAATGACCTACAGGTTGTAACATTTGATTTGAGAACATTTGTTGGGTTTGTTTTGGGTCCTCCTCCTTCCATATGCTTTGAGATGATGTTGTTGATGCTTCATTGCTGTCGTATCCACAGGACATCAAGCAGCTGTTGTCAGTCACAAGAAACACAACATGTCAAGTCTTTACAAACACACTGAGTGCTACAAATCAACCCAACAGAACAGAGCCATCGCTCATGACTCACAGAATGTGCTGAGAAAGAGCTGTGATTTATATTTATGACCCAGATAAGTGCTTTATGAAATGTGCCATATGGACACAAGAGTGGGAAATCAATAACAGCTGCTGGAATATTGTGTGACATTGGCCTCGGGAGTGCCATCAAATCTGAAACATATAGAAATGTCACTTTTTGAACTCCCCGGTTTTATGGACTGTGATGAAAGAGCGTACAGACAAACCTTGGACCACTTTTGACAATTTTGTGGTGGCATTTTTTTAGAAAACTCAAATTAATGTGATATTTTACAATAGTAAACTAATATAATGATGTAAAAATGTGTTTGTCACCAAAATTAAAACACACCATTCAATTAATCTACAACCACACAGGTACAAATTTTTGTCTGGAATCTCATTTTGCTTTTGTTATATAATGTCAAGAAAGTGCATTACTTTGCCTCATGTCTGTTATTTTTGCAGATTTCTTGACAAGTGTATCAAATACAACGGACTGGTTGTAAGATTGTTAATGTATGAGTGTGTCTACCCGTGGAAGGTAAGATAAGATACGAATTCCAGAACCGTAGTTTTTGTATTTAGTATTATATTTAAAAATTACTTCCCTTAAAAGTTTGTTATTAAAAGAAAAGTAACCAATTAAAAGAAATAACATTGATTACAAGACTTAGGTTTTAATTGAGTACCACAGAGGACTCTTCTGACCAAATTGTGAGTCTTTGAATTACTTGCATCATAATATAAGCCGGACTTGACTTACTTGACCTAATCTGAGAATAATGAATAATAAGGTTAAAGGTGATTAGACAAAAGTAGACGTCATAAAACACTTTGAACAGCCGTGGGATCCTTGGTCCGTCTCAGCTTTGTGTTTCAGTAATCTGAAAGGATTTCTGCATTAAAATCATGGAAACAAGAAGCACGAGGGTCCGTCACAATAAAACCTCGCGAGACACAGACTGTCAGGACTGTGGCATGCTGGGTATTTTTATCCACTTCCCCTCATTTCATGAATAATGGAATTCAGTAAAGTGCACTCTTATATCATGTCAGTTCTTACAGCAGACGCATCCGTTTCTACAAAGTGATGTTGACAAATACTTGTGCAGTTTAACTATGTTTTTACTACAAGTAAAACCAAAAATCTGAGGTTTTTCTAGAGTAAACTATGGCAATTACACCAAAACTGAGGTTCTACAAATGGTTATTAACCCACCAAAAAGACATGGCTACTACTGTTTCCAAAAGGGGTTATAATGGAAGAGACGGGTCATCAGAAATTGGATAATTGATTGATGTCAGTGCATCCTAATGAATCACTTATAAACGTCCATAATAATGTCTGATGTTTTATTATTGAGATCTTATTTGTCTCTAGTCACGGTGCATCAACATTGTGTAAAATCACGGCGGTGTGTAATTAGCAATAACGGAAATGATTTGTTAATTGAGAAAATGGCTTCACATTATTAACAGATGCCCGTGTTTGTTAGTTTTCCTCATTTGTTTGTTTTATTCTGTTTGCCATGAACGTGATAAACATCAAGGCTGCTAAACTAAGGAGTTTTTTGTAGGCCAGCGTCTGTATTGTTCTGTATGAATATTGATGTTTGGGAGATAATGAGGTAGAATGGGATTTGGGCATCTGAAGGCACACGCTGCAGAATTCATCCGTCTATCAAAGACATGCAGACGGGCTTCTGGAAACACAAGCTTTGCCTCCAAATCCCCGCACACCCCGACATCTACTTATACAGATCAAATTCTGCTTTCTCAAACATCTCTGAAGTGAACAGTTCTTGAAAGCAACTTAGGAGAAATGTCATATCAGAAATACAAAAAGAGAATAAACACAACACGTGTTAATATATGGATTTGGTCCATCTGACTTGATAAAAAAATCCTTCTTTCGTTCTCCAGCTTATTGTGGAGACAGTGTGTTAAAGGTGCTGTTTGTAACAATTTTTCAATAAAATATCCAAAAACCACTAGGCTAGTGTTACATATTTTGTTCAGCTGAGTAATTATAATTTCTCAAATGTTTCCATCTACTTGTAAATCGTGAGATAATCTCCATTGTGAACAGTGAGACGGGGCTGTGCAGTCATCTGTCAATGGCGTCATATCCACGTTAGCCTTTGTTACCACCTTTACTGACGTAGAAACCACATGACAACAGTGTCGTGGACAAATACAGACGTAGAGTCTAGCCAATAACTTGTTTGGGGCAGTCACTTATTTATGGACAACAATTATTCACAACATTTATTAAACTTTATCTCATTCGCTAACATGATTTCTTGTTCCTGTCTGATTGATGACCATCAGCGGTGGAGTTGAAGACAACAGATCCCATCATTCCACCTCCTTAAAAGCGACACCATTCTTGTTGTTTTGATCATTTTTTCCAACTGCACCTATAATATATTTCAGATTCAAGCATGAACTATGATTACTGTACATCCACCAATAATAAATATAGAACACAATTTACAATACAAAATCTAGGATAACGTCTCGTTAATATCTCAATTATTTCTTCACGACATCAATGAAATTAAACTCGTCTGTTTAATTTCCCCTTATATCCAGAAAACAGACGAGATGTCAATAATGTGTCAAACTGAGCTCAGATTCGTTAACGTTATTTTCATATCTTAATATAAACTCAGACATTTCTTATTCAATTGACTTAAATTGAGATCTTCCACCTATAATATCTACATTCATAAACACCTCAGGTCTGTTTCAACTATTAAACACTCATTTGATTCTCTTTTTATCAAAGTTGACACGTAAATGAGACACATTTTAGAATCTCCAAAGCTATGAAAGAGAAACATATGAGATAACCTTGTCCTCTGGGTTTCATCACACATCAATGCTGATCTAAATCTGGTCCACGTTAGTCTGAATAAATATCAAAACTGACCTTTTTCTCTTGGTTTTGTCCTTCTGTCCACTCCAATAAGAAAGCTTCTGTACCTCAGGTATTCAAACATGCACCTGACAGGAAATCAGCCACCGGAAGTCACATGTGGTGTCGTTTTATAAATGTTAAAGTGCCCCCATGTGACAGAACATGGAACTACTGCTAACATACACAGACAATATGTTTAGTTTTCTGAAATGACTGTTTTTAGGTTAATTTTGGCAAATTCAACTTCGTTGTTTAATTCTCTAGACTACTGAAGTTTCAAATATAATTTTTGTTTTTATCTGCATTTATATGCAAAAATGAAAAAAAGTGTTTTTCTTCAAAGCCGTTTGCACATCATGTGAAACACAAGACTGAATTCTTTGACTCAACATTTAAAATTGTAGTTCTGAAAGTGAATGTATATGTCCTGTGAGATCATGTTTTCATCTGGATGTTCATGTTAGAATTGGACGTATTACTCCATTTGCACACCGAGCATATGAATAAATCAGCAGATTGAGAGATTTGTCCAAGGTTTTGTCAGAAAGAGTGGTCAGAAGCCAGGCTGTGTGAATATTTCATGAAGGTAGATGTTGTGTTAACATAAGCGGTCATCAGTGGTTCAGATGGTGGAAGGATGATGTTGTGGGTCGTGAGGAGAGATGCTGCTGTGTTTAGGTTCATGGTTTGATAATGTCTGGTTTGTAAGAGCAGCTGATGAAATTCAAAGCATTTTAGAGCTAAAACTGTGTCTTGAATTTGATTCTTGATTCTGGCAGCTGGAGATGGACTGGACCCAAAAACAGCCCGGGACATACGCCAGCCCATCACAACCCACAGGAGATAATCCTCATCCATCACATGTGCATATTATACTACTGCCTACTGAATTAAACACACCATACACCTGCACATTTCACTTTTGAAATAGATATTTTTACATTGCAAAAGCAGCACAATTCATTTCAATACGTGAACATCTTTGGGGAGGATACAGGAGTGTAGGAGGTGAAGGTTTGAGGAGGAGCTGATGAGAAAGATTTATTTGCTAGGACACAAGGACGTCAATGTTTTTGATTTGCACATGAATTAAAAAGAATAAGAAAGTGTACAGCTAAGTGAAAAAAACACTACAATGTTTCATAAAAATGCAGAATGAGCATTTTTTTTTTGTATTTCAATAAAAGTGAGCTTTATTAACATCACAAAAATGAAGATTTGCATTTGTCTTGCTCATTCGTGCCCCTTTATCTGATGATATATTAACAGCACGAGACCTGTAGGTCAGGAGAGTCATTCTCTCTCTCTTTCAGTGGGTTTGCGTTCAGGGTTCAAGAGGAATATCCACCGACGGACTCGTGTACAGCGCCATCATGATGACAGCTGAACAACTGGAGAAAGGCTGCAAATTACAAGACATTAGTCAAATAGACCTGATGTGTAATTGTGGTTTCAGGGCTTCGGCTAATGAAGGTCAAAAGGTTAACAGCACAGCGGTGAAACTGTTTCAATAATCACAGTATTGCAATACTTACTCACGCTTCCATTATAAAGCACACAAAATAGATTCAGTGCTGTGGATTCAACCTGAATGAGCACTCGATGAAGAGACGCTGTGGGGTCCACAGAACTCCCTACTTCACTTTAGGATGCTTACCATAAACTACCTTTGAGATCTTTAATAAGCAATGATGCAGTGTCGGCGTGTGATGATTGACAGGTGGGTTATTGGTAAAGCGGGTGCAGAGGCACTAAAGAAGAAAGGTTTTCTAAGAGGTCCTGTTGTGGTGACTATGATGTGAACCTGCAACCCAAATTGTAATTGGCAGAAATCTATTTGTTAGACTACTTCTTTTCACAGTCAGTATCATAGGCACATATCGTGAAGATCAAACAGAACTACCCGAGGATGTGCTGACAGACACATTTAAACCCCACTTTGCCGAATGTTCTCTCTGCCAAGTCTAAAAACACCACAATCATCTCAAACATCCACCTTCATACACAGAAGCAATTTTACCATCAGATCACAACCTTCGCATGGAGATGTTGTTGAGCAATGACCTGCCACATGTACAGTTAAAGCTCGTGGATGAGAGAAATATGTGCGAACATGCGCGCGTTCGTGGAGTGCCCTTAACCAAATCTGTTTACGGAAGTTGTGCCACTTGGCGGCCATCTTTGCAAACATGCACGTAATTCAAACAAGACGCGAATGGGAATACTGATATTTATGCAATCGCCGGCTAAAATCCCAATTAAACGACATATTTAAAACAACATCTAAGAATGACGTAAACTGTACAATAACTTTTGTTTCCTCTAATCAAATTGCGCTTAAACACATTATTTTTCATGTTGCTTTAGATACTACGCATGCGCAAAGCTCGGCCAAATGCTCAATTAACTACAACAACATATACATGATACAAATACAAAAATGACAATAATAACAATAACAACATAGGATATGAGAGAAAAAGATAATAAAACGTATATACACAAGGGAATTCAGATTAACAAACAACATTGTAAACATAAACAAAAACAAATTATATTAACAAAAAGTCTTAAGAAAATTGAAATTCAAGGCTTTATAATAGTCGACCGTTCTTTCAGCTTTAGTGTTGCTTAAACCCTTCAATGTTTCAAATATCATATGGTTTGTTTTCACATGTGAATATGAGAGAATAACGGGGTTTGAAGCATAAACTCTTATCATTCAGCTTTCTGCTTCAACAAACTCCCATCTGTTATCACCACAGGGCGAGAAGACCGTGACACCACGAGAAGAGAGAAATGATTTATGGACAGAACTTTTTCATTCAGTCTGCAAGTCATTATGGCTCTTCCTGTCATAATAATTGGCCGAGTTTGACTGAGTGCTGCTTTTTCCATTGATTTATTTTGCACACTACATCTTACTGCAAGATTCTGCTAAAGTGGCCTTAAAAACTCACAGGCTGCGTGCTGCCAAAATAACACACATCAAAGATCATTTACACACATACAGACGGGTTTTACCAGCAGGCAGCTAACCAACCATTGCCACCAACAAAATCGAAAAAGGTAAAAAAATGAAAAACACAAACAAGAAATGAATATTTTCTTTCTTACATGGGTTGTATCATCTTTCATTAATGGTCCGTGTTGGCAACTACAGGAGCACATTTTTAACAAGCTTCTACAATTTAGAAATAATTTGAGTTGTGACGAAACCATTGAGTTTCAATGGACACACAGTCAGACACTGTTCTCACATAACACAAAGATATGATGACAGACATGCAACAATCCAGAAGCCTTTACATTTTCCTATACTAAATATTTATCAGTTGCATTTTATATCTGTCCATATGAGCTCGGTCAAACAGAACTGTGATCCTTTTATAGTTCATGACTCATCAGATGAGAACTGTTTACATTTAGCATACGCTTTTCACCAAAGGTTTACAGTTTCATGTCTTCAGTTTCTTGGTGGACCCAAGTTACCCCATTCAAACAATACAGAAGCATTTGACGTAAACAGACATTTAGTGTGTGTGTGCATATGTGTGGGTACGGTGTGGGGACAACATCTCCTCACAAAGATGGGGAAATATTTTGGTCCCCATGAAGAAACAAGCTTATAAATCATACAAAATCATCTAAAAGAGCAAAAGTTTTGTGCATTTGTTAGGTTTAGGGGTAATATGATATACAGTGTGTACTGTATAAAGACCATTGAGTCTATGGAATGTCCCCATAAAACATGGAAACCCAACATCCGTGTGTGCATGCTTGTTTAGGGATGTGAAAATAGTCTTGTCATCAAAAACGTTATCCGCTGTGCATAACTGAAGTCACGGATTAAACATTTATGGAGGAGTTACTATAAATCAACAAACACACACAACAACACACACACACACTAATGTAGATTACAGTAGCAGTTATTTACCGTAGTAAACAAGAGCCACACACACACACCTGTAAATGTCACTGGCCTATAAATAACAAACATTGAAGATTCAAGTTTTAATTCAGTTTCCACAGTTGTGAGATGTGGGTAATGAAAAAATGTCTTTTTGTGGAGCAAGTCATTCCTGCAAGTTAAGATAAACAACACAAATCAATTCTAAACAGCAATGTGAGCCGGGCAAGAATAAATTAAATTCTTACACCAATCTTTATCTACAATATCATCCATTTCACGCACACACAACAGTCATAATGAACTACTGTGTGTGTTTCAAAGCTTATTTGAGCAATTGCATCTGATGAATGTAAAACGACGTGCAGCAAAGTTTGTGTTTCTGCCTTTCTGTTTCACATCATATGTTTAGATAAGTGTGAATTATTTGAAGGATTCTTCATTGTTAAGTAGGACAGTGTACAAGGGACAACGCTTCCAAACACTTTGTTTAGAAAAATAAATAAGCACACGCCCGTCAAAGAGATCAAACCACAAACACAGAGCGATTCATATGCAAAACAGGGCTGTGAGTTGATCTTCTTTTCAATGTTTCATTGTTTCTGGTGAAAGGGCAGTCCCGTGGAGAATAGATCTCTTATATTTTCAGCTCTTTATAGAAGAGAATGCGATAGAAAAGGCTGAGGGTGAACTCTCTGACAGAGTGATAGTGATCTGTCTTCTCGTGTGGCACATTATAAGACCTCAGGCTTTATCAGCCTCTTGTCTCTTATCATTTCCCTGAAGCTCCGCCGAAACCCATCCGGAGGAGAACAGCGGAAAACACGACTGAAGCTAATGATGTTCCACCGACTCTAAATGGCATCATTAGCAATGCAATGTGATGCAATTTTCCGACACCCTGCCGCCCGACTCCTCTGTGGACAACAGATCGATTTTAACCTGCCAGACTGAAGGTTTTTCCACAGCGCTGAGACGCAGAACCGTAACAACTGAAGACATAGATTGGAGTCTTGCTGTTATGTGTCGTGGCTGGATTCAAGCGACCTGCCGTGGTGTAAACCGCTGTTCAATTCAGTTATCCATCCGACTGCTGCTGTGAAGAAAGAACTACAAACAAGCAAAATATTCTGAGTTGAAAAGAAAGTTCTGACAATGTTCAGACGGACTGTCAGCGCACACTTTTATTACAATAAATCTGAACTAAATATCACAGCGAGAAAGTTTCTGCGTCCCAATTCGCCTAGTTATACTATGCCCTTAAATGTACTCTTTTAGTTATGGAAAAGTATATACATTTTAGTGCGTAGCAAAACTGTATGGACGCACTCGGACATCCTAACACGAAACGGAAGTGACCGTTGTTGCCTAGACGACACTGATCCTCAACTGTCACGAGCATCAAAATACAGCTCTTCCTTGCATTTAAGTATTTATTATTTTGTATATTTGGTTTACTGTATGCTTAAATTGACTAATTTAGCGAAGCAACTTTTATTTAATTTGATTAATTTAGTGAGTGTCACTTAACTCCACCCACTCGTTGTGAGTAATATCAGCCGTTACGTTTTTTTAATCCTTGATTTAGATTTATGATTAACAACAAGAGGGGAAAAATGACATTCATCCTACAGAATCTGTAGTGAGCTGTACATCATAAATTCAGCCGTCATGGAATCACCCCCCCCCCCCCTCGATTTCTGTTCCCTATAGGACCCCGAGTGACTCTATTGGCTGAAAGAACGTCTATTTGGGTACTCTTTTAGCGCCTGATTGCAATTATTACAAAATAACATTACGATACTTGTCACTAGAACTTTGCTAAAATTTCAATTAACGTCTTTTAAATTAAGTGCTTTCGCTAAGCTAGTATGCATATGAGGCTATAGTTCGTGATATCAAACAAATCTCGTTCTTACTGTTTTGGTCAACTACCATAGCATAGGTTAGCTAGCGCTCGCCAAAAAATAGCCCTAGCACTTACCGAACATTCACTGAAATGTGAATTTTTGTACCAGTCGGGGTCCTTAAGGGAACCTAATTTAAGGGGTGAATTTATACCTCATGACACTTGTCACAGACCATCCGGGTACTTTGAGAATACTAATTTCAGTATGATTTGGCACATACTAATTCTGTTTTCGAATACTATTTAGGACGGATTGTATGCGAATTTGAGACAAAGCAAGTGACTTTCTAAGTCTCAAGAGCAATACATTATTGACGTTCATTATGTGTAATGCATCCATTACTGCTGCCGTCATTTCTGGCCGTTTTTATGATTATCAAGTCGAAGTGTTTTTAAATGACAGGCTCCAGAAGAATGAGACAGACTCGGTTTTAATGGACCTCTTGTTTATGAGCCGTCTGATGTAAATGAAGAGAAGCGGGTAAATGCTCAAAGCGGATCTCTAGAGAGATCAGACTCATTATAACACATCGTGTCTGATTAACTGTGGTCACGTGAGCTCATGTCACGCACGGATGATTATTTACGTCTGTGTTTATGTGAAACAATATGCAAGCGTGAAATCTGTATGCACGTGTGCTGTGTGATTCTAATGAATCTTTAACATGAGAGGACGTGCTGCATTACATTTCTCATTAAATGTGGCATCGGTTATTTACCTCCATACGTTCTTTAAAACGTCTAAAAAATGCTGGGTTATTTTAAACCCATGGTATAGGGTAAAAAACAATAACAACCCCATCCGTTGGGTTAAATTAACCTTGACATTCTCCATAATTGCCCAAACATGGCTTGAAAACACACTCAGCATTTTAGGCTGAAATAACCCATCATAAGACATAAGACATAAAACATTTTTAGAGTGGATGTGTTCCTGTGTTTTTCTGATTTCAGGGTTTTATTGTTTTTTATCTATTTTTTATTTTTTGAAAGAGAGAGAGAGAGAGAGAAACAGAATTGAGAGTCTAAAGGCGTTTCTGTGAGTGGTAATTAATGAATAATGAATTCCCTGAATGCAAATAGAAGATTATTGTGCTTCATTAACAGTTGTTAAAAATATGCAAAGCAGACGAGACCTGCTGTGTGTTAAAAATGAAAAGAGATCATGAAATGACTTTACAGTAATGTAAAGAGAAAACCATGAAAGTATAAATATAGGATGTGTGTGAAGAATGACACCATATCTGGTAGGTTTGTATAGAGGGGTGAGTCAGAATAGATTGACAGTCGAATCAACAAAAATCTGCAGCATGTTTGCTAATACATAAACATCAGATTACAGAATTCATCAGAATGAAACTGTCAATCATGATTCCATTCTGCAGACATTCATTCATGCTGTAAAAAAACACACGGGACAAAATCAGTAGAAAACTGCACTGCTTCAGTAAACAAGCTTTATTTTGGAGATGAGAGTTAAATTGATTACAAATATCTTGGTTGACAAATGGAATCATGAACGAAGTACTAACTCAGCACACGAGCACGGACACAGAGATGTAAAGGACAAGAGAGATTATACATCACTTGATTTTCAGATCTAACAAGCCAATTAATACCTTGAGTGAAATAAACCAGTTGATTGAATGAATTAGTAATTTCCTTCTAATGAAATACAATCCCTTGAATGAGTCATGGTGTTTAAAATAATCAAAGCTTATACTTCAAGTGGTTTTACATTTGACATTTATTCACCCGAAGTTTAGGGCTTATCCAGGCTTCATTAGTGTTTATTTCGTATCTTACCAAAACATGCCTTCCCAACCAAAAAATAATGAAAGAAATATTTCATCGAGTGCGCTCCCTCTCAGGTGTTCCATCACGAGTGTTTGTGATGCGCGGTCCCTTTAATAAAGCACTGACCGCGCGCAGCACATTCCTGTGGAGATCGCGGCGTTCTAAAAGCCCGCCTGACGTCATCCAACTTTTAAAAGCGGCTTGACGCGGGAGCGCGCGCGGGGGTGAGACACAATCCATCCCGCGCGCTCTTCCAGTGAGTTGCTGCAGATGCGCGTGGACGTGCTCCGGTTTACCGGGAAAAACTACAACGGCATCATTCCCTGTAAGAAAACTTGTTGTTTCTTTCCTCGTATTACTCTCGCGGAGAACAGACGATTAGCTTTATAATATCACGATTTATTTCCAGACATTCTGACTTGAGAGATGTTTATTTGTCATTGGTGATCTGTTGCGATTTGTTTGTGTTTTTTTCACGTGACGTTTATTCAAAAAGACTGATCTATATCTGACGTGTAGTGTATTATAGAATAGGTAACAATACAAAGTCTCTAGAATTAAATCAGGTTTTTAGCAATTCTGTCAATTTTTTGTGTGAATGACAGGCAGGTGTAAATAGCCTAAATATAGACAACCGGTTAAAAGTTCAAGATCACTTACAATTCTTTTGTTGTGTAAAAAATATGATTGTAGGCTACAAGTATGGTTTCTTTCATTATAAAACTAAAATGTATTATTATTTAAACTTTCTTTCTGAATATTCACGAATAATGAAGTAAGGCAGTCAATAAGGATCAGAATATATTTAAATTCGTTTATTTGTTTAAAGCTGCTAAAGAAATAATATTTCAGCATATTTACACAAAGACTGACTACAAGGAAGATGATCTCAAATAAAATGTTTCATTAGATATTTTTCATTGACAACATAACACCTAAAGTTACCTTCTGATAGTTTTGATGAATTTACTATTATCTTAAAATGTGGATCATGTGAGTAGAGGATATGTAAATGACTCTTCACTTTAGAACAGTAGTGAATGAGACTCTTGTTATATTTCATGATGGAGTTGATGGCGCTCAGTTTTTCTGTTGTGTATAAGTTTAATGCATTAACCCAGAGCTCAGGCACTGACCTCAGCACTGACACACACACACACACACACACACACACATACACACACACACACACACACACACACACATACAGTTATGTTCACAATAATATCGCTGACTCTGTGTCTGTCGTCATTTACTGCCCTTCAGAAAGAAAGAACAGCACAAACACATTCTGACATTGAGCTTCTTTCGCTAGTGATTTCTGGAAAAAATAGTATTATGCACTTTAATATAACAAATAGGGTCTATTCCAGTGGTTCTCAAACTTTTTCGATGTAAGACCCCCTGCATTGCTTTGTGCCCCCCAAATAAAGACTTGTAATCTTTAACCTGGAATTTGAATTAAAGCAAAAATATTCAGTGATCCAACGCTGGAATATTAATTCTTTTAGTTTGTAGCCTTATTTTTCAGATGTTTGATAGCATAAATCTATGAAAATTGTACTATATTTCATAAAATACCACAAAAACAGATGGCCACTGAACGATTCCATCAAATATCAAATGTCTGCGACGGCATTATACTAGTTTATCCAAATATGAAAAGTCTGTCCTTATAAATCAACAATCCAGCCACAACTTATATTTGAAGGACATTCCTCGTCATCTTTATCTGCTTACTCTCCACGATGACAGTGTCTATTCTGCACTAAATCTCGTTTTGTGTTTCACTAAAGATAGAAAATAAATTTCACACAATAAGCGGGTGTGGAATTGACCACAGCATTTTCATGTTTGGGTGAACTCTTCCTTAAATTCGTTCGTGAGTGTGAATATATTTCGGTCGTGTTCTTCACAAGCCACGTGTCATTTACATAGCCCAGAGATTTACATAAAGCTTTCAAAGCATTTTAATAGCGTGATTATCAGGACAAGGATTTTTCTAAATAGCTCTGATCTCCAGATGACGTTCGATTACTAAAACACAATGACATAGTCTAATCCTCACATGACATCAGTGGGTCATGAATCATGTTATTGATCGAACATTAGATGATTTACATGCTACTTAGAGACTTAGAGAAACCTCAAGAGAGCCCGGCTAGTGTCACATATATTTCCATCCTCTGGTGGATACACCAAATATCAGTTTTCAGTTTCCGGATCTGCGAAAATCAATATTGTAACGTAATGACAACATGATCCTCACCCTTCTTTCAGTGCTGCCACATGTGTGCATGAATTTGAGCATGATCTATTGAATAATGTAATATATCATATTGATCACTGCATTATGGATAGGTCTTACTTTATGCTGTTGATTTGACAGTATAAAAGGGTCTTATCCTGGACATGAGTGGTCCGGTTTAGATGGAGGTCTTGGGTTTTGTGAGGTTCATCTTGGATTTATTTAGGATTTGCGAGTGGTTACAGGTTTTCATAAATCTCTTTGGCTTCCTGTTTATCTGTGTATTCTGAGACTTAACATGAACACCCGTGTAGTGAGAAGTAGGCAAACGTTCTCAGTTTTGCTAACTCATTCCCTTGTTATAGGTTAATCAGGATCATATTTGATCAATTTCTGCCCACAAATTAATAAATCCATCAGTATTTAATGATCAATCAATACATGAATAGATTTATCTCAAATGAGGCAGCAAGTGATTTAAATGAGTTTATGAGTTAGTTGTGGGATTGCATTTGATTTGTGGGCACAAGACGGGGACAACAAAATAAGATATTTTAAAGAATGTTCATAAACAAACAACTGAACCCCATTGACTTTCATGATATGAGCACAAAACCACTGAGACATTTCTCAAAATATCTTCTTTTGTGTGCCACTGAAAAACACTTTTTTACAAACAACTGCGGGTCAAGAAATGATGACTGAAATTAGAATTTTGGATGAACTGTTCCTTTAAGGCATTCGTTTATTGATTTCACTGAAAAATAGACGCTGTTGTAAGCGCAACCTCCGTTTGCTCGACCAATGATATGCATTCATCCGTTTGGCTGTCAAAGGGCAATGGAGGAAGGTTCAGGAACTGGTGATGAGTTTTATACAGGGCTTGACATAAAGCGTCGTCATGTGGACATCCTTCGGTAAATTTGTCATTCACTTGTCCGAGTACAAAAACTACTTTTCCGAAGATATATAATGACAGTTCAATTGGAGTGTCAATATAAATGTTTTCGAATTATGAAAAACTTGCGAGATATACTAAACTAAAGTAAAATAGCGGTGCGCCATTGATTAACATCACACAGAAACAAGCACAATGACAAGCGCACTTCACACAAACACGCAGCTCTGTCTAATGCTCGTGACAAACTGTATCGCACGCGTGCTACACTGCCCAGTTTACAGTTGGCACAGACCGGTCTTTTGAGCCCACTGTACAGCCCAGACTGGATTTCAAGTTACTTGTCCCGTAGGGCCAGTAAAACTCTCTCTCACTTGCCCATACAAAATATTTACTTGTCCCAAATAAGCGTTAATGTTGAGCCCTGTTTTAGATCAATTTGGTGAGTCTAGTGATAGTCATTCACACTTCAGCTACTGTACACTCAGAGAATAAATGAGAGTTTCATAGCCTCAAATCACACAAAATCATTCCGTTTGATAAATTACACTTCAAACAGTAATGGAAAACTATTTGAATAGGAAATAAGGTACAACGTATCGTTTCAAGAGAACTGGACCTTGAAATTGATCCGAGATAATGTTTGTTGTCTTTATCTTCACACGATGTTAAGGAACGTTTTTATTTATTCTCTTACTCCAGACAGTTTTACCTTGAGCAAATGATCCTTCTGTCGTCAGCTGCCCTATGGAAACCACCTCATTTTAGTAAAAGTTGAGCGTTCGTTTCTCCGCTGATGTATGGCTTTTATCACCACGCGTTTTGCAACTCGCATGCAAATTAAAGCTATGAAAATAATTCTGCAGCGCTGACGGACAGATTCAATCTAAACAGACAATGTAAGCTCTCAGAATCATGCAAATGACCTGTTTTAAAGTTTTCTGAGATTGATTAGTAAACATCAGTCGTAAATAAGCCTTCTGTATTTTACACAGTTTTCTGCATTTGCAGAAGAGAGACTGATATTATAACACATCCGAGAGAGATAATCACTCAACAGCGACTCGTTCTGTGTTTGCTGTGAATCTGTGATCTCTCACAAATTAGATTTCTGTTTAAATTGTAATTGTCTGAAGCAGGTGTTCTGTGAGTCTAATGGCTCGTCTATTTGATTCCAGTGAAGCGTGCTAAGCAACAGGCTTCTCTTTTAGCAGACACTGTGATCTTCTGGGTAAAGCAACCGTTTGAAAGCTTCAGAATCAAGTCTGGGTTGTCACTGATGTCCAAAGTGATTTAGTCTACTAGATATCATTTTGTTAGCAGTAATGTTGCCATAGATTCCAAAGGGTCACTTTTACGGCAGATGTGTAGTTTAGTCAAACAAAAGTGTGTATTGACAGGTGTCTGTGGGATTGAGACGCACGCAACCATGTTTGCTTGTGATTTTTGTGTGAAATCATTTGTATAATCTTGTTTGCATATTGTGCCATTAAGATAATATACAGGGTTCAATTCGAATGAAGTCACACTAGTGGTTTCCACCGCAGACGTCTATTACAGTCACTAAAAGAGGTTTCAGATGAGCAACTTTTGGAAAACACAAGTGTGTTTACGTTTTCAATGTCTGGGTTAGTGAAGACGTAGATTTTGTTTGTTTGTTTTGACAAGCTGTATTTATTCATGTTTCTACAGAGCATGAAATATTAGTAGCTGGAAGGGAACATTCCTGTTTTAGAAAGCATTTTATTGGACTGCCCAGAGCGCATGATGTGTCAACTTTATTTTGGTTTTTCTGGAAGAGAAAATAGAGTTTTTGTGTGATGTGTCAACATCATTATGATGCTGCTTTGAAGCAGAACAGCACCTGGTCCGACACAGTCTCAAGGGAATTCATGGCATCTGTCAAGGGCAGTGTTGGGCAAGTTACTCTAGATAGTAATGAGTTACTAGTTACTAATTACATATTCAATAGTGTCATTAATTACTGTATAAATTAATCTCTTCAAAAAGTATTTAATGACTTATTACTTTCTATATCAACCTTGATAAGTTCAGTGATTCAAGGATAGACATGAAATGTATCTTAATTAATTCAAATAAATAATATAAAACTACATAAAGTAATAATATTAATATTTACTGACCAATGTATAACAAAAGTGAGAATTATACATTAAAGCAAAGATTTTAAAGTTAGACTTTGAATTGAGCTGTTAATTCCAATGTTGCACACACATATAATAAACAAAGTTTTTAGTTTAATAACATCATAGGTAACTGTTATTACATTAAAGAAAAGATGGGAGTAATCCCTTACTTTGCTTTTTAAGGGAAAAGTAATTCAATTATAGTAACTAATGACTTAATAACTAGTTTCACCCAACACTGAATTTCACTTTTTTTCCGTGTCACCCAGCACGACTTTCAATCCAAAAATTTTAATAGGCAATATCTTACAAATGTATGAATATATATCAATGCAATCTGATGGGAATATTAATAATAATATATAACAATTTAAAAAGGTGTCTCATTCGTGTGAATTCCCACGATATCACTTGTATGATTTGTCTTTTCCCCTGTGACGTCAGGTTTAGGGGCGGGGTTAGGGCAGCCATTTTGTCATAGCTTTGCCACATCTCGTGAAACTCGCGTTTTTGGCAAAATAAGCCTTTGTGGCTGTTTGTGGCTGTCTCGGCCACGGCACATGTCTCTCATTGTGTTCATAATAAATGTTGTTTTGTGAGAAGAGAAAGAAGAGAGAGTGTGTTATGAGAGTGAGGTCCTGAAGGGCTTTAATGAAGAGAGAGAGATTTCATGACATGTCGATGTGTGATTGGTGTGAAGCGTACACAATAAACATCTGCTCTGTGTTGCATCTTTTGTGACGCAGTACTTCGTGGTGTGTTGTGAGTGTGGTGTGATTTGAAGTTCTGGATTATATATAGTGATTGTGGTCTGAAAATGTCATCAGTTTGATCATAGACCTGTCATTATAGGAGCGTAATTCTTTCACAGAACACATTAATGTTAGTTATTAAAGCCTGCTGCTGTTCACGGTCACCACAGAATGTACTGTATGTGATTTGTGTAGTGCTTCAGCATCAGTGCGAATAAAACATTCTGACGCTCGGAGAACTTCAGGGAATGCTTGTGTTCACCTGTAATGAAGTGTTCAGGACTCGTGTAAGAAAGTTGCAGTCTTGTTTATGTCTTCAACTCTTAAAGGGATGGTTAACCAAAAATGAATATTTTGTAATCAATGACTCAAGCTCTTGTCATTTACATTTCTTTGTTCTGTTGAACACAGAGAAAGATATTTGGAAAAATGTTAGCAATTGGTCGTTCTGGGACATCATTGACTACCATATAGGACTACTGAAAATGGAAGTCAGAGTAGGGCTGGGCGATATATCGTACGATTCTTATGCTTTCAGTTTCTCAATGACTTACGGTTAAATGCAGACACATCTGAAAGCCAGAGGGCGCTCTTGCGCAGAAACTCTGAATATGGGAGACAGAAGAAGAACAATTAGTTCCAGGAAACGCCTGTGGTCATATTCCATCGCTGTTATTGAAACCTTTTCAGGTACTTTCATGATAATAAAGTTGATTTATAGTGATGATGATAGACAAGTGTTGCTTTTTCAAAAACATGTTATAAACTACTCAATCTCGTTGTGATTTTAGATCGAGCAGAACTTCCTACTGATCAAACCGTTCATGGAAGAGCTGTGCATTTAACACAGAACCGATTTCACAATCAATTTCGACAGACATAATTAGCGTGAATTGCGAGTCAGAGGTGCCCTAGAACTGTTAAAGTCACCATGAAACAGAAGTTGCAATTGTCTTCTTCTTCGTATCGTGACGTACATCTGAGTGTAACGGCTTCTGAAATGTAAAAAAGAAAGTAGGGCGGGACTTCATGTCGCCCTCCTCTAATTGATTGGATCGTTGTTTGGCCTGATACACCAGCGGTACCCATTGGACGGTCAGTATGGTCGTACCTCTTTAGGCATGTCATGAAGAGTTTGTGTTTAGAGTGTAAGCGGAGCTTTATGTTTTTGATTAAAGAGAGAACTGCAAATTTATTTTACGAAAATAATGATGTGCATGAATAAATCATTTCTAATAATCTCTGCAACACTGTAAAAAAATGAGTATGGTCATTTTGACTTTCATTTCTTATTTTGTGTTAAGCAGGACACAAATATGTGTTCCTGCTATGGTTGACAATGATGACCCAGAAAGGTCAATTGCTAACATTCTTCCAAATATCTTTCTTTTTATTCAACAAAACAAGACATTTATATAGGTTTACCTCAACTTGAGGGTGATTTAAAAAACAAATGGGGCTAAAATCAAGAAATGATGGGGTGTGAGGTCATTTTAAACAAAATCTGAACATTACAAATGTGTTTAAGACCGCTAACCGATACAGATTTTAGTAGCAGTAGTGAAAACTTTTGAGCTTTCATAAAATCCAGCTATTATTTCTGCCATTCTTTATTTATGGGAGAGTAACAATCTGTTGATCTCCAGAAAATGTCATATTTCCCATCATGTGTGTGTTATTAAACATTCATCATTGTTATCTTAAAGACAACCTTCTTCTTATCTTCAGAAGTCTGTAGAAATGCTCTTCTGTGTTCAAGTTTCGCATGTGTTTGTATGTTAGAAGAGCAGCTTGAGCTCATCGCGTGATGATTTTTAATGACCTCCTAAAAATAGAAGAGGAACTTTATGAGTTTACCATCAAGCTAATGTCAGGAGCATGTTTGCTTCACATGATGAATTTCGAGGCGCTCTGTGATATGAATGTAACCCAGCATTGTTGTCAAAAGAGCGATGCAGGAAGACAATGGGGCTGTTTTGTAAGGCGTCCCCCCGGAGACGTCCTGGGAGTGCCCCTCTGGGTGCGGTCCAAAGAAAGAGCTCAACTTTCCCAAGAATGTCTATTTTTCTCCTGGAGACGCCCAACGACTCCTTAAGAATGCACTCATGACATCATTTCCTGTGTAGAAGAAAACAGGAAGGGAGCGATGGAGATTAAGAGAACTTTCATCTTTCTGATGTAATCCTGCTGTGACTGTATCATCATCATCATCACATCTTTACAGGATCAATACACACTTTCATTACATCACAGCTGGATGTCAGTATAGTGATCTGCATTTAACACTCAAATTCAACTCTATGTGATCTAAAAGACACAGTATTTTCTGCACCTATGGATGAAGGATATGAGGAGAATTATGTGCATTGAGGTTAATACTTGTTTGGATGCGTGCATGCATGTGTGTGTGTGTGTGTGTGTGTGGAAGTAATCAACGTGTGTGTTGAATTTGTTAAAAGAACAACCTTTGAGCCACAAGTAAAACAACAAAACTCAGTTAATCAAACTAGAGACAGAATCTCAAAGTAGCTGGATGATAACTTCTATAACTATATCATTTAAAAAATAACATTACATACTATCCTGAAAAATTCTGTCTAAACTTTCATTTGACATAAAGAAAATTGGCTTCCAGCTAACAGGGAACATTGTCAGAACTTTGGAGACAGTTTCTAAAGTTAGAAATGTGAAACAAAACATTCATAATAACATTTTAGACATTAATGAGAAAGTTTGCTAAATGTTTTGGGGACATATTTAGTTGTCTTGTGGTTTTAGATTGTTTGTAAGTGTTCCATTATTCAGATTATTTCAGTTCTTTAAGCATCAATGTGAAGTGTGTTGTAGTGTCAGGTTATGAACCGCAGGCGCAGGACTGGGTCCAGATCAATCTGCTGCTTTGTTCTTTATTGACTCTGTGGACATTCTTCACTTTATGAGAGAATATGAGAGATTTGCTCTGTGTTTATACACCGTCTGCCTAGAAATGATTAAAAATACATTCACTCTTTGGGATGCATTCCTAATGTTCAGATGGAGGAGTTTGTGTGTCAGCGTTTGAGATTGAGATGTAAATTCTGGACCAGCAGAGCAGTTTCAGGTCTTTTGGGATTTCTCTCTCTCTCCGTCTCTCGCTCTCTCTCCGTCTCGCTCTCCGTCTCTCGCTCTCTCTCGCTCTCTCTCCAGTTATTCATATTTCTCTGGAATGGCTCTGTGTTTTCACTTTATGAGGAATCAATATTCAGACTGAGTGTTATCTGATTATATTGTGAGAGAGAAAGAAGAGAATACTGTGAGTCGGGGCGTGTAATGGAATAACATGAACTAAACAAAAGTGTGCAGCAAATGTTATGAAAGAGGTTGGCTGGAAATAAAGAAGCTTCTGTTCTGTGCATCCATTATAAGAAATAAAAGACTGTCTTTCAGACATCACGTAACACACGGTGCACAATGTGTGTTTAATGTTAAAATTGTAACTGAATTATTCACAGAATTGAATGAGTGTCACTAAACAGAATTTCACAAATTCAGATCTTTCAGAAATGTTCCTGAACCTCTGAAGTTGTATGTGTTGTAAAAAAATCTCACAAGGTTTTATTTTTATTATTTCACATGTTTTTCACCTTTATACTAATTGACGTTTGCAGTTTTCGCCAATAAACCATGAAAACCACCTGTGAAAACAAGTGCCACTTATTTAACAGTTTTAGACTTTCTTCCAAAACCACACAGAGTTCATTTTAAGACATGTTCAAGATCATATATCCTTCAAATAGACTCCAATCCCATAATACATTGCAGCAAGCCACAAATTTGAAATCTCTTGTAAAATCGATGTCTCTGAAGATAAGAGTCTTGTTATAGGACACAGTGTTGACCGCCCCTGAATCACCCTTGTTACCCCTTAAAAACCTTTAGTTTTCAGCACAGATCTGAATCACACCGTCATGATGATGCTAACAAACTACTAATCCAGGTATTCAGTACACACCAGACAGACGAGTCATGTTCCTCATGAGAGAGAGATTCTGTGTGAGCTCATGTTGTGTTTGTCAGAACTCAGTGTTGATTTAGACCTATTGTTCTCTTTCACTTTTTTTATTCGACCCCAATCCATAGAAACACATCCCAGACTGGCTTTACAGGTGTTACCTGCGTCTTATCTCCTCTGTAACAGACTCGCTCCAGAGAGAAAGAGCCGTAAATATCTCTCTTCATCTCTTTGGGTTCATCACAGTCTATAGGGCTTTACGGTCCAGAATGATCATGGAAAGCAAGCGATGAATCGTGAATCGCTGTGTGTGGTGTTTCATAACCCAGCGGTTGTTTTATCTGAAATAAAGTCTGTTCTAATCTACTGCTGACACAAACACATTCTCTGTAAACAAACACACTGCAGAGCTGAAGACGATGAACAGCTGGTGTGCTTCTGATGTGAGCTCGCATCATTGTCCTGATGACTCTTCTGTTTTATCTCAACACGCTTCATGGATGTGTGTGCATGTGTTAGTCAGCGGGTGGAGACGTTCAGGTCTCTTTTTTTATTGACTGCCATCTTTGAATCTTGAGAATCACATCGTCCTGCTTCAAATGAAATGAAATGACCCAAACAAAAGAAAAACCAGCACCATGATGCCTTAAGATGATTCTTATCCTCAGCGGCGCTGGTTTGACATGAATAGATGCACAGAACAACTGAAGATGGATGGATATAATTTCACAACTATTAGTTTCAAACTCTGCCTCAACTTCCTTTTATACCATATAGAATAATACAGAAACAACAGTTGGTGCTGCTCATGTTATGCACTGAAACACATTTGGTAACACTTTTCTTGAAGCATGTATGTATAATGCAATATAAAAGTAGTTTTAAAGCCTTAAATGCACCTTTTAATGCATTATAATACATTCTAACACTTAGCAATTCATTGTTACACATATCAAATTGGTTATACTTCTTTACAACTACATATAATGCAGTACAACACACATTATGAAGAATTATAATGCATTTTACCCTTTAATAACTCTTTATAATGCATCATATATACATGCTTCAAGTGTTACCACACATTTCAATGTAGAGAACGGCTTACTGTACTACACCGACCTGACTCTGCCCTGTTTTTATCATACTTATACATTTTTGTAGATCCTGTGCCTATATTTTTTGCATAATCTCGTTTGCAACTTTGAAACGTGGAGTTTTGTTCATTAATGTCTGGAGAGTATATCAGGAGTATTGACATTCTGAAAAAAATAACGCAAGTCACACATATTTATTCACTTCTACTCCTGTGAGTGTAAAGTCTGTAAGATTATTGTGATTCACCAATTAGGACTTTATTACAAAAATAACCAACATTTCTATTAATTTTTCATTAAATGATAAGTTTGAAACTCCATTCATCTCTTTTTTTATGGCTTTGAGCGCTGTTATGAGCACAGATGTCATGCAGCTTTCTCCTGGGTCCTAAAGAACAACTATTTCTCACAACACATCCCCAAGACATGAAAGTATTTTGACTTGCTTTTCTCTAAGTAAACCTTGAATGCTTTAAATGTTCAAACTGAATTTCTTAAGTTCAGATGATTTGCTTATAATACACCACATTAGCCGTGCGCTGTACTTTACCCTTGGTCTTGGTTTACATCACTGTGTGTGAGGGATTACAGAGATTTTGTTCCAGACTGTGTTTTATCTGGCGGTGGTCTTTTCTTGATCGGAGGCGGTGAATTATAAATTGTGGCCATTTGCTCTTTGACGTAACCTTGATATTGCTGCCGGGGGATGTCGGCGCGCACAGACATCATGCTGTTATTTGTTTCATGTTGTGACAGGGTTTGTTTTGGTGTGTTGGTGGGAAAACAAGCTCATTAAACAGAAATGATTGTGTTCACCTCATCAAAGGTAAAATACAAACCAACAACACATTACGAGCAGAAGCTTCAGTCTCCAGAATGTGTCTCATTAGAGAAGAAGCCGACTGGACCTCACAGATAATGTGAGAACATTTATATTTACTGTGCTCGGTTTAGTCTTACGCTCAAGAAATTGCAATCCCTTTCTTTAAAGAATTAAAATAAACTGGATTATGTCACGCACTGTGAATGTTGTTGAGAGTAAAACACAATGAGTTCATGAGGTCAGATGTCATGTTTTATTTTGGTCATCAGATGAAATGGAAGAGATTTGATGACGTATTTTACTCACATAGACAAATGGAGTGTTTGTTTGTTTGTTTGTTTGTTTATTGCGTAAAAAGCTACTAATAATATTAATGATGATACTAAATGATATTGAGGACAATTTATATTGAAGAGTGGACGAAACTTTGAACTTCACGTCTTGCTGCAGATGTTTGTGTCTTCATTAGATCTCATTACCTGAGGATGCTTTGGTAAATAAGAAGAAGCTGTTAGTCTTTTGGCAGAAGTGTTCAAGTCCATCAGTCCTGACAGCAGCACTTGAACATCAGATTCACACTCAGTTTGATTTCACTCGTTCAGATTTATTTACACAACAAAACAAGGCACGTGACTGAAGGGGGTTTGGTCCGTCCTTGAGCTGCTGGAGGGAATGAAATCAACGCCTGACAGTAAAATATGAGCATATTTAAAGTGCCTGGACAAGTTTCACGGGGGAAATCCTTATCGTGCTGAAACAGCCATGAAGATTACAGCAAAATTATCAAAAACGTGCTGGTAGTCAGCGGCTGAAGCTTTATTATTCTATAGTGCTTGTCTATCGTGAGTAACACTGCTGCACGTGTGTGTGTGTTTGTGCGTGCTTGTGTGTGTGTGTGTGTGTGTGTGTGTGTGTGTGCATGGTTGTGTACTGTAGATCCACAGACTGATTCACCTCCTAAATGTCAACACACACACAATCTCATTCAATGTTTTGTGTTCGAAAGGTGCAAATGATTTGTTTTATTAAACCGTAAATATTGTTCTTTATCTTAAACTGTAGATTATAACATGTCACACATTATTGTCATGTGTGGATACTTGAATGTGTACTATTTAGATTTCAGATGATTTAAATCCTTGTCTGTCTTTGAGGGTTCTTCTGAGATGTCTTGAAGGGACGACCGTCAGCTGATTTAAAGTCTAATTGTCAGTTTTATTTTTCCTGATAATGAGATTATATGCTTCACAGAGCAGCACAGCTCATTTGGTCTTCATACGTCAAATGTAAAACTCATTTGCCTGATTTATTCATATTTTTGTAGCGGTGTAGATTAATCCTAATATCCTGACCAAACCGTACAATTGTTCTCGGCCGTTTTCTCTTTATCGCATTAAATTGATGGGCTGTGTCAATTCGTCTGTTTTGGATAAATTCAGAATTCATTCATGCTAGGGTGACCACAAGTACCATTTTTCCTAGACACTTAGATTTTGGATGCGTCCGGAGGGTGTTATGATGTTTTTTCTTATCAATGTGTATTTCATATCTTATGTCACTTTTCAAACCAGGTTGCTTACTTGATCAGATTCCCAATGTCTTCTGGTGCCCATCAGATCATGATGCTTAACCAAAGCCGTTCCTTGTTTACCAAGATCAATTTGAACTTTTTAACTTTGTTCACTTTTTTAACACTAAATGCACAAGGGTTTTTCTAAACTTGTTTGTTTTATTAATGATTCAATAACTTCCAGTAGTTAATTAAAACCAGAAAACTTTTATGTATTGTAGAAACAGAATGCTCACAAGACAACATCTCTGATGTGAATCATATATTTCGATGTATTGACAGATCATGAAAGTCTGTGAAGTATTCATTCACAACTTCAAAACACCAAACTTGAAAAAAATATTAAGAGTTATAAAGTTTAGCAAACCATGAACTTGTGCCTTAATATAGTGATTCATGTGAACCATTTATGAAATATACAATAATGAGAAAAAACTAAATAACAGTCTAGTGTCTGACAGCCTATTTTGCAAATAAATACAATAAACATTTATAACATGCGAGTTAAACATGGCTCACTTTTTTGCAAGTATTTAGTTAGAATCCCTTTTTATTTACGCAGTTATAACTGCTTTATACTGCATTTGAAGAATAACTTCTTAATCATTAATGAACACATTTATAAAAGCTTTATGAAGGGAATCTTAATGTAAAGTGTTACACAGAAGAGACACCATTATATTTGAAGGTAAGAATGAAACTACAATGGTTATACGTCTTAAGAGACATAAATGTTGATTTCATGATGTTTCTTTAACCTTGTAAGCGGTGGACAGACGCGACACATGTCATCCTGGCCAGAATGTGTCTGGGAAAAATGTCACTTATGGTCACCCTAAATCTTGTGTAACTACCTTCAGTGTCACCAGAGCTGTTAATGTATACTGGTTTGGCACGGCTTTAACTGGTGTCCCAATATAAACGTGCTGTTTATCAAAGCTGACCAACACTCTTCATGAAGAAGCTCAGAGAAGTGTTGTGGACAACAGCATCCAAAACTCAACATGTGCCGGTTATGTGTTTCCAGCAGACATGCGTTCAGTGTTTTTCTGGATCAGTTGATCGGTCTTTCCCTCTGGATGACGTCTCGTCTGTTATATTCCAGTAGCGCTCCATCATGAGCAGCAGTGTGTCTGTCACTTTAAGAATGAGTTTGTGATGGATAGATACAGAAGTAGAACTTACAGGAGCAGAAATGTGTGTCCATTAGTGTTTATATCCACAAATCATTCCCAGTACGTCCAGGACTGAGAGGGAAGAGGGTCTTTTTCGATTTCATTGCTTTTGCTTCCGACTTAAAGAAAACACTCTACAGTGATGAAAGATTCAGTTTATATGTGAGTGATATTACTGTCATTCACATGAGCAGAAGTGGTCATTCTCTTGATAACGTTCCTTGTAAAGCTGAATGTCTTTCTATCAGCTGATGACAACACTGTAAACATGAAAGTCTATATCATAAGGATCATCTGCTGTGACTGTGACATGTCTTGACTTTGATCCTGAGGAATCACTTGACTTTATATCCAGCAGTGATTCTCTCTCATGTGATGTTTATCCTGATGAAAGATGATGGAAATGAGATTATAAAGCGGTCAGTTCTGGTCCTTGATTCTGATTGGCCCTAAGCCTTTAAAACACCCTGATTTATAAGGGCTGACCGCATTACATAGCTTAAATATCATTTTATTTACTTTATTTTATATTATGAAACTTATTGCTTTATTAGATCTATTAGTTTCTGAGATTCATAGAGATGAGAGATATCATTAACGCCATCATCTCAAAACTCTTTATTCTTTTAAACATATCAAAACATTTTAACGTCCCATCCTTCATTGATAACATGATCTTTCACCTTCATCCATAAACCTGAGTGAAGCTGAACAGTTTGATGCTCTGATATCAGAGAGTATAAATGAATGGGTTTGAATTGATTTTGACTGGTCAGGTCTCGTCATGAGTAACAATTCTACTACTGATTTTTTAATCTGCACAAATGTTAATATTTACATTGTTAGACTGACACGTCAGGTAAAGAACAGAAGTTATTGGTCTGAGCTGATATACTCTTAGAATACTCAGAAAACATGTTTCCCTCTGTGTAATAAATAAAGTGAAAGGGCGTTGTGGACCGGGCCGGAGGCGCATTTTCTACTAACGCGCTCTTAAATATCAAAAAATATTGCGCAGTATTTTCAGTTCCTCAAAATATCAAGGCCCCAACAATGTGCCTGAAAACACCTCTTTTTTAGACCAACACGCTCATGGCGCACAAAGAGCTCAAATGCATTTTCTATTTAAAGAACGCAGCGCAGGAAATGAGAACCTGTACAGCGTTGCGCCGGGTGTATGATAGCGCCCCACGTGTAATATTGGCCTTCTCTCTTGTGCTCTCCTTCTATTTCTGATCCGTTCAGTTTTTCTCTGTGAGGATGTTTGATGATTGACAGACTGAAGTGTTTTGTGCTGCGGGTTCTTTCTGCTCTTCAGATCAATGGGTTGTGCGAACGGGAAGATTCTCTGCTGTTGTTCTTCAGGGTTTCATTGAGATCACTTGACTCTTGACTTCTGTTATCGATTTATTGAACCGAGCAGTAGCCGGACGCTCTGGACATTCACCAGCAAAGCTTTTATCTTAGTGAAAGTTGACATTGAATATAATGATTTAAAGTAATTATATTAAACCAGTGATTTGTCAGTTCTTTCATCTGTTCTTCTGTTGGAGGATCAGCCTCAAAATGAGTTCATTTCTGAGATTGTTTGGTTTGATCCGTCAACTTCTGTTCAACATTATCCAGACGCTTCACAGCAGAAGTGGGAATCGACGTCACTGCTGTGACTGAAGGTGAAAATGTTCTTAACAACAGAAATCTTAGTACATACAGAACAATCTGTGCGAGGAAACTTCTGTGTGCGTATGAAACCTTCTTCAGCACGCCAGACATCAAACGGACACATTGTGTGCTAGTTGCCGGCACAGTTAACATGAAGTGTCTCTGAGATTCTCATCTCAGTTATTCAGAATTTTAAAGGGGTCATATGGCACAGATACGTGTTTGCCTGTGTATTTGGTGTGTTATAAGTTACCGATGCATGTATTAGACACAGAAAAGTCATTCTATCTAAAAGTGAATGCTCACCCAGACCTGTCTGAAACGCCTCGTGAAACAACACCCCCACAAATCTACGTCAGTTGGTGGTCTGATTTGACTAAGACCGCCCACATATATACTCAAGTAAGGTGGTGTACCTGTCAGTACAATTGAAGAGGAACCTGATGTTCCAAATATGGTCAGAGGCGTTACATTTCCCTCACACGCTTGCAGTATTCCACCAATCACTACACACTGTTGAATTGGCCAATCACAGCACACCTCGCTTTTCAGAGCCATGAGCTTTGTTAAAATTCTGTGCGTTTCAGAGAGGCGGAGCAGAGCATTATAGTTTAATCATAAACGTTTAGCCGAGTCATATGAGCCCTTTAAACATGACTTTATCTGACCACCATCAACAGTCATGAACGCTTCTGATGTCTGAAGAAAGACTCAACTTTCTATGATCTTTTAATTTGACAGAATTGTTTGGCTCTTCAACAGTTATTCTCTGTGGTTTTATTCTAGGTGGCGTCTCGTTGGAAGATCGTGAAATCTGCAGAATGAACAGAGCTTTTAACAGGAGAAAAGGTAAGTGAATGTCTGCTTGCATAAATCAGCTCGACTGATGTGGATGGATGTGTAGGTCTAGGTGTACAGTTCTTAAAGGGACAGTTCACCCACAAATGAACATTCTGTCATCATTTACTTACTTTGTTTTAAAGATATATATAAATTTATAGATTTATACGACGAACACAGAGAAGGATATTTTCAGTTCACTATTATGGATGAAAAAAAATATTGAATAGTCTTTGTTCTATTGAATATATTGAAGAATTTAGAAAAAAAAACTGTTCTTGGGCACCATTGACTAACATCTCATTGTTCCTACTATGGTAGTCAATGATGTCCTTGGACTGAAAATAACTAACATTCTTCCAAATATTTTTCTCTATATTCATCAGAATCAGGACAAACTCATTTATACAGGTATGAAATTTCATGAGGGTGAGTAAATGATAACCGCTTCTTCATTTTTGGATGTACTATCCCTTTAATTATTTTTACTTCAAGTATCTGTGGTTTTTATCAGAGTGGTTTTACTTTGGAAGATTTTTACTTCAATGCATATACATGTTTCATATATACATGTTATTTTATTTACCTTTTATACTTCAGCTCAATAAACATCTACGTAATACTTTATTGCATTTACTCAAGTATTTAACTTAAGTAAAAGTACTGGATTTTTAATGCACCTAAAATGAAAGGTAAATTAAAAACAACATGTATTTATGAAATAAATTGGATAGTATAATTTTTCCTAAGTTAAAACACTCTGATAAAGTAAAGATACTGGTATGCGGATAAAATAAAAATGTTTTTTCTCCAGAGTCAAAGATGAGACTTTTTTGTTGTTTTTAATTAATATCATATTTTTTTCATAAATGTGATTTAAATGTGAGGTAGACTCTTTAAGATAAAGGTCCTTAACAGAAGAACCATTTTAGGTTCCTCTAGGAATCATTCAGTCAAAGGTTCCGTTATTTCTTTCTTACTTCTTTATTATACATAGAAACCTTTTTGACCAAAAAGAACCTTTGTTGAAACAGATCTGTTCTTCAGATGTTAAAGGTTCTTCTCTGGCATCAAAGAACCTTTTGAAGCACTTTTTTTCTAAGAGTGAAATGCCAAATATAAACCATTCACTGTATTTTTTGTTGATTTTAAGTGGGATAAACACTTGTATTAATGTATATGGATGTAAAATGTAATAATATTTTTGGTCCGTGTGCACAAGAGTGAAGCATCATAATACTGTATGAACATGTTCTGATTCACAAAAGTGCTTCATTAGGAATACAAAACCCAGGAATTTTAGCTCACCCTCCAAACCTCACAGGGTTTCCTTTTAATACATCTTTTGTGGAAAATGACAAGACACGTCATGAAAGGTTGCTAAAAAGACACTAAAAATGGATGTTTAACCCTCACACATCAGGTTTTCAAAGGTTGTTTTCTGGCACACACACAGATGAATATTTCATAACTCTGGAGAGAGATTGACTCAATGTCTGAAATGAGGCTTGATGGGATGCCAAACACTCATGCTTCTCTTCAGATTGTGTTTAATGAGATTTTACACTCATGGATCTTCATGGCCTCTGAGAGACATTGAACTCTGTGTTCATAGTGTTTGTGTTGAATACAGACGCTTTATGACACATGATTCTGAGTGAACATTTCACATTTTAAGTGTCATTCATGATTCTCTCAAATAACAAACATTTCAAGAGGAAAAACATAAATTGTTAATCTCATCATCCTAAATGTGTTTTTGGTTGTTTTGTTCATGTTAAATGTCATATTATAACACAGTAAAGCACATCCCAAACCAGCCTAAGATGATATATGGTTCATTTAGGGTGGTTGAAATAAAAAGGATTAATCTGGTTTATGTTTCTTTGGCTGGTTTAAGCTGGTTTTGTCATGAGCCGAGTTCAATTTTTTCATTTAGTAACTTGCCTCAGCTGTTCCGTATCGCCGTTGGCGCTAAATCACCTCGCACCTGATCTCTCTTACCTCAATTTTCTCTACTACTTTACTCTCCTCTTCCCGCAGTTTCAGATTACTGTCACATTGTTACAGAATGCTGTTCAGTTCTGCCAAAGTCTTGGTTTATCCAGTCTAGTCCAGTCATGTCTGTGGCTTCAGATCAGTTCTCTGTCCAGTCGTCCTGCTGCCTGTGAGTGCCAAGTCCAGTCGCTGTGAGCGAGAGAGGGTCTGCTGACCGGGATAAGCGCTCGCCTTACTCCACCCGTCTGCTGCCTGTTCTGCTGGTCTTCACATTTGAGCGACCCTGCTTTTCGTTCCTGAGTTCCTTCCAGTTCAGCACTCGCCTGCGCCGGCCAGAACGGCAGGCTGCCTTGGTTTCCTTATTCAATAAACGGTTGCATAAATCTGCTGTCATTTTTGGGTCCTCCTTTATCTCTGTGACAGGTTTTGCTGACTCAATCGGGTTTTTATAGTTAGGCTGGTTTATGTTGGTTTAACTGTCCAAAGTGGTTAACTTTTGTTTAGCTGGTTTAAGGTGGTTTTGCTGGCTCAATCTGGTTTATGTTGTTTTACCTGTCTAAGGTGGTTGAAGTTTGTTAAGCTGGTTAAGCTGGTTTAGCTGACTCAATCTGGTTTATGTTGTTTTACCTGTCTAAGGTGGTTGAAGTTTGTTAAGCTGGTTAAGCTGGTTTAGCTGACTCAATCTGGTTTATGTTGTTTTACCTGTCTAAGGTGGTTGAAGTTCGTTTAGCTGGTTAAGCTGGTTTAGCTGACTCAATCTGGTTTATGTTGTTTTACCTGTCTAAGGTGGTTGAAGTTTGTTTAGCTGGTTTAAGCTGGTTTAGCTGACTCAATCTGGTTTAGCTGGTCAAGCTGGTTTAGGTTGGTTCAGCTGTCCAAGGTGGATATAGGTTGTTTAGCTAGTTTAAACTGGTTTAGCTGACTCAATCTGTTTCATGCTGGTTTATCTGTCAAACGTGGCTGAATTTCATTTAGCTGGTTTAAGATGGTTTAGCTGATTCAATCTGGTTTAGATGTTTAAGCTGGTTTGCCTGGTGTCTTTACGGGTTATCATGGGCCAGTCGCTCCTAGTTGATTGTGTAACCAAAACACCTGGAGGAAACGGTACAGCATCTTAAGGCGTCAACTTGCAGCCTTGACACACTTCCCACATCCTTTTTCAAAAAAGTGTTTAACTGTTTGGAAGCAGATCTCCTAAAAATAGTTAATTCCTCACTGCTCTCAGGAACTTTCCCAGAGTCCCTAAAAAATGCAGTTGTCAAACCTCTTCTAAAAAAGGCCAATCTAGACAAAACCTTACTGTCTAACTACAGACCAATATCAAATCTTCCTTTTATAGGCAAGATCATTGAAAAGGTTGTCTTCAATCAGCTGACCAAATTCTTGAACTTAAATGGCTACCTGGACAATTATCAGTCTGGTTTCCGTCAGCATCATAGCACAGAGACAGTGCTCATAAAGATAATTAATGATATTCCATTGAATTCTGATTCAGGCAAAATATCAGTTCTGGTTTTACTAGATCTCAGTGCTGCTTTTGACACAGTAGATCATACTATACTCCTAAATATGCTGGAACACTGGGTAGGGCTTTCTGGGTTGGTACTTACATGGTTTGGGTCATACCTTTAAGGGAGAGGTTACTATGTGAACATAGGCAACCATAAATCTGACTGGACACCCATGACTTGTGGTGTTCCACAGGGCTCAATTCTAGCTCCGCTCCTCTTCAACTTGTATATGCTCCCACTTGGCCAAATAATGAAAAAGTACCAAATTGCCTACCACAGCTATGCAGACGACACTCAGATCTACCTAGCCCTCTCACCCAATGACTACAGGCCTATTGACTCTCTTTGCAATTGCATTGATGAAATTAACAGATGGATGTGTCAAAACTTCCTTCAGTTAAATAAAAACAAAACTGAAGTCATTGTTTTTGGTAACAAGGATGAAACTAACAAGGTAAACACATACCTTGACTTAATAGGTCTAAAGACACAAAGTAAGGTAAAAAATCTTGGGGTCATTTTGGAGTCTGACCTTAGTTTCATCAGTCATGTCAAAGCAATAAGCAAATCAGCCTACTACCATCTCAGAAACATAGCCAGAATCAGATGTTTTGTCTCAAGCCAAGATTTAGAGAAACTAGTTCATGCTTTCATCACCAGCAGGGTGGATTACTGTAATGGACTCCTTACAGGTCTTCCCAAAAAGACCATCAGACAGCTGCAGCTCATACAGAACGCTGCTGCCAGGATTCTGACCAGAACCAAAAAATCTGAGCATATCACTCCAATCCTCAGGTCCTTACACTGGTTACCAGTTACCTTTAGAATCAACTTTAAAGTATTATTAATTGTCTATAAATCACTCAATGGTCTAGGACCTAAATACATCTCAGATATGCTCATTGACTATAAACCAAACAGACTTCTCAGATCATTCAGGATCAAGTCAGTTAGAGATAACAAGGGTTCACTCAAAACAGGGCGAGTCAGCGTTTAGCCATTACGCCACTCGTAGCTGGAATCTGCTTCCAGAAGACATCAGACGTTCACCAACAGAAGCTTCTTTTAAATCCAGATTAAAAACACACTTGTTTAGCTGTGCATTCACAACCTGAGCACTGTGCTACTTTACATCAACTGCATTTCTATTTCTAATTGATTTTTATTTTGCTCTTATTCTTTTTATATATACACTCACATTTTTAATCAATTTTATTGCTGTTTTATTGTTTCTTAAAATATAAAATTTTTGTGATCTTAAATAATTTGCATTTTAAAGATACGTTTTATTCTTTCTGTCAATCATTTTATGTAAAGCACTTTGAATTGCACTTGTGTATGAAATGTGCTATATAAATAAACTTGCCTTGCCATGCCAATGATTTCATTTTGGGATTTTTTTAACAACATCAAATAGCTCATATTATTGGATTAGATATATTCCAAATATGTTTTCCGTCATGTGCCCTCCAGCTGAAACTGAGGTTGTGAAATAAATGTACAGTAGCATTGTGATAAGAATGTTGATTGTACAGTATTTAAACAGATTGAATGTGACCTTCCCCATGTTCATTGTTTGGAATGTTTAGCCTTCATGTGTATAATCTGACCGCCAGTGTGTGACAGAATAACAAACTGACCTTTCATTCTGATGTGTGAGACGTCCAGCAGTGCTGTGATCTTTCACAGACATAAAGACTGATGCTAAAAAAGGATCTGTTTACTTCACTCACTGTCTAAAGGTTCAAAGACACATGAACCTTCACTCGTTTCAAAACTTAACCGAAATCAATTTTATTTCTGGCATTTGTTTTATATACCCGAAGTGTATTTAGTTAGAGATTGTGCACATAAATATCATGAGATATTATGCTCACTCGCTCTCTCGCTCACTCGCTCTCTCTCACTTATTTCCAGTATCTGCTTTATTTTTGTAAGTGTGATCTACTGAGTCATAATAATAATATAATATTAACAAATTGTGATTATATCATCATAATATATGTGTAAATGTCTTGTGTGTGTGTGAGGTATGGGTCTTTACATTTAAACACAGTATTTCATTAAAACAAATGTGTAAGAATGTGAGGAAGTAATAGACTGTATGATTTACTACAACACACTTTTGACAAACTTTATTATTTTATTTGAATGAGTGATTATATATTAAACTTGATGTTGTCTTAACACTTCAGAATATATGATTTATACTGTTTGTCATCTATTTATTTTCTACATGTCACTTCTTGTGCTTTTCTCTGTGTTTTCATGCAGATAAAGCGAGCATGCACACACCTGAGGCTCTGGTGCAAAGTCATGTTGTGTATAATGCAAAGGTACAGTTATAAACCGTTTATTTCTGTCAATGTCTGTGAGTTTACTGCATGTGTGCACACTATTACATCCCGTCTAGGGGAACAGAGGACACCATATGTTTTTCTATGCAGCCAAATAAAAGGAAGAGGACACTATAATGACGTCTGGATAGTGTGCTTAAACATCAGTAAGTGAATATAGAGAGTTATAACTTCACGGTGACACAAGGCCAAAACAACGACAACAATTACACTAATAAAGAAAACCCATAACATAACTAAAATACAAACACATTACCTCACTCCCTTACAAAGCTCAATCAGCCAAATATGCTTAAAACAAAAATATCAGGTCACCCCTACACTCTGGGCTTTAGCAGTATGTTGTTGACAATGAGAAGGAACACAAAAAAACATTGTAACTAACAAAGAAATGTGTGATGGTGTCTTTGGTCCGCGGGCGGAGGGAGAAACTGTGGATCTCTCAAACACACGACCTCACAAAGAGTTCAACATCCATCAGTGACACGCCATTAGATCAGCAATCCTGTGCCTCACTTTACTCTCGTCCTCACCAAAACTCACACTGGGTCTCACACAGACACACTCAGAGTCACTGACACTGCAAATTCACATCCGTCCAGCCTGAGGCCATTAATACAAACAGCACACAGTGTCTTTGACTTTGAGATGTGTGTGTGAGAGAGAGAGAGAGAGAGAACATGACCCGCTGAAACTGCTGCACTTGTGTGTGTGTGATTGTGCATGCGTTTGTGCATGCATGTGTGTGTTAGTATGAGTGTGTGAGAGCGCGTGTGTGTGAATGTGTACGCATGTCTGTGTGTTATTAGAGGTTACTTTAGTTGTTCTTTGACCTTCATCATCACACTTTCTCATCACTGGCAGTCAGTACAGCACATCACAGGGTATACGATGATATTTCTATGATTATACATTTGTAACACACACTTATTAAGAGGTGTAGATCAGATCAACAAGAAGTGATGACCGGCGGTTGAATTATTTGAGAGATAATACACATGTTTGTGATAATGAGACAGAAAAGCCTGTGAACAAGTAACAATATTTATAGAAGAATAAGAAGGTGCCAGATTTGATTCTCAGGGAACACACAAACATGTATACTTTGAATGTTCTTTGATATCATTTAGGATAAAATCGTAAAATACAGAAGTAAATAGTTGTGATGTTGTGTTTTGTTTAGTTTCTGGGTATCACAGAAGTGGAGCAGCCCAAAGGCACAGATATGGTGCGAGTGGCCGTCAGAAAGCTGAAGGTACGCAGCGTTACATTATACTAAACATTTATGGCCCATAAAATGTGCTTACAGTATTCTCATTCTGTGATTATGAGCCGGAGATGGCCGTGTTAATGAAATGTCAATCGACAGACAAAAGTTTCCTCCAAAGTCCATTTAACAGACATAAAGTTTATGAGAGTGAACACAAGCCTGTCAAAATATAATGATTAAATCAATAATGTGTGCATGAAGACAAGAGATTTTCATACATACGCATGCTGTTCACCTGATCAACACCGACTCAAGTCATCCTCAAGTAAATCAGAAGTGCAGAATAGAATCCAGTTTTCTCACACACACTTCACACACTTCACACGTCCGGTTTGACTCTCTCAACTCAACTCAACTTTATTTATATAGCGCTTTTTACAATTTTCATTGTTACAAAGCAGCTGTACATGAGACACATTGAATACAAGTAAACAACTAAAGGCATATACCTGTAAAAACAAGAAAATGTGAAAACAACAATAGACAGACATACAAATGCTCCACACACACAATATGCAAACATACATACACACACACACATTGACATAGACGCACACACACACAGTGAAAGCACACATTGGCGATAAAGGAGAAAGAACCACAGGTCAAATATTAAACGGACTATAAATTCTTATATGCAATATTAATTATGTCTAATTTCTAATTATTATTATATTTCTGAATTCTAAAGCAGCCCCCCCGGCCAGGCAGATAGTGCAAAACAATATGAAAACGGTGGTGAGGAACCCAAAACTCCCATCGAGAAAAAAAACCTCAGGAGAACCCAGGCCCAACCAGGGGATTCCAGTTCCCCTCTGGCAAAAGCTGCTGCCTCTGCACAAGCTCAACAGTGCTTGCACAACAAGGCTAAATAAAAATAAAAAATGATAGATTTAAGATTATCATTCACAATCTAATAACATTTGAAATGTTGTAGGAAAATCAAAGTTGTGGCGTCCTTTATCCAGCTCTATCCTCTTAGCTCTTGTCAGGTCACCGCTTCCCATTCTCAGCTCTGCCATCAGGTCTGGGCACGAACTGCATCCTGCGGTAACCTTGGAACAAATAGACAAGACTGGCTGAGAGTAGAGTACTGTTCTGCACTCTTTGATGCAACAAGTACATCATTGGTTGTTGGATGTGTTTCTGGTTCCGGTTGATCTAAATAATGCAGCCTAAATCCTCTGAGGATTAATATTATGGAGGTGTAGTGTATGCAAGATTAAAAAGATGAGTCTTTAGTCTAGATTTAAACTGACAGAGTGTGTCTGCCTCCCGGACCGTGCAGGGAAGAATATTCCAAAGTTCCACTCTCTGCAGGTCACTGAGTCCAGGAACTCAATCTCACTTCACCAGACGATCTCTGACAACATCAACACCTCTAACTCTACCTGTACTTCCCTTGATAGTGTGCACACTTCATAGTTTGAACTCTTGATAGTGTTTACTGTTAATGGTGCATACTCCTAATAGAGTGTATGCTTAATACTCTTGCTCTAGGGGTTGCTAGTGTTTGTTCTTCATAGTGTTCACTCTTAAGTGTTTATTCTTGATAGTATTCACTATAGTTGATACTAAAGTATGTGTTCACAATCGCATGCACTCTTGACAGTGTTTAATCTTAATAGTGTGCACTCTAGAGGGTCTTGACTGTTGATGGTGTGCTCATATGTTTAGCCCCCTTAATAGTGTTTTTTCCTGACAGGGTGCTCTCTGTGTATTGTGTACTCTTGATAGTGTTCACTCTTGACATTCCATTATGTGTTCTAGATTGCATTCACACTTTATAGTGTTTATTCCTAATAGTGTGCACTCTTGATAGTGTTTAGTCTTTATAGTGTTATGATAGTGACATTATCATAACACTATCAATCTTTGACAGTGTTTATTCTTGATAGTATTTAATCTTTATAGTGCGACTCTTGATAGTGTTTACTCTTTATAGTGTTATGATAGTGAGTGTAGTAGAGTAGGCGGGGCGAGACCGTGGTTCGAGGCCGGTGAGTAATTGTGAATTAGCGCCAGCTGTGGGCACACCGGGCTCGAATCACGGAGGAGATGGGAGCATATAAGAGAACGAGCGACCGGACCGTCGAAGAGAGAGGCACGGGCCCGAAGTGTTTGTATATGTATTTATGGTTTACTGTGTTGTTGTTCACCGGCGGTCGTCCGTGAGGGGCCGCTGGCTGTTATGTCTTGGTTTGTTTGTTAGCCGGCGGTCGTCCGTGAGGGGCCGCCGGCTGTTATATTACTATAATAAATGTTTTAAATGTCTTCCGGTTCCCGTCTCCTTCCCTACTTTGAATCTTTCTACATTGGTGCCTTAACACGAGGAAGGAAGGCGAACAACAACACAATAAAACATAAATACATACACAAACATGTTCGGGCCCGGTCCTCTCTCATCGACGGTCCGGTCGCTCGTTCTCTTATACGCTCCCATCTCCTCCGTGATTCGAGCCCGGTGTGTGCACAGCTGGCGCTAATTCACAATTACTCACTGGACTCGAACCACGGTCTCGCCCCGCCTACTCTACTACAGTCACTATCATAACACTATCATTCTATGACAGTGTTTATTCTTGATAGTGTTTAATCTTTATAGTGCGACTCTTGATAGTGTGTACTCTTGATAGTATGCACTCTAGTGGTGAATGATCTTTGTTGTTCTCAGTTTCAGAGGCATATCAAGAAGTCTGCGGGCCAGAAAACACCTAAAGTGGAGCTTCAGATCTCAATATACGGTGTGAAGATACTGGACTCCAAAACCAAGGTTTTCTTCGTCTCATTTGGTTTAATCTTTATCGAAAGGTTAAAGACGCTCATGGCTGATGTCATTTCATGCGTGAAAAACCTCATTCAGACTCTATAGAAACATTAAAGTATTCAGAGCATGAAGTCGGCCGTTCCTCGGTCCTGATCTGACTCAACAATCAAATGCAATTTAGCAGAAAATGAAATCTCTCAGACATTTAGTGCTCATTAAATGCTTTATACACGATTTCACTTCAATACTGGACTGATTGAACTCACTCAGCTCTTATTAAACGTGATTCATGTCATTACATGTGTTTGTCCACAACACCACACTTCTGTTCCGTCAGGAGCTGCAGAGAGAACCAAAGATTCCCATAAGAAAGAGAAATCATGTCTTTCAATAGTCATTTAATAAAGACGATCTGAAGTAAATGTGATGTGAGCAGTGATCTCTCTCTCTCTTCACCTCTTCCAGGAGATCCAACATAACTGTCAGCTTCACCGCATGTCCTTCTGCGCAGACGACAAGACCGACAAAAGAATATTTACTTTCATTTGCACAGAACCTGAGACGAAGACGCATCTGTGTTACGTGTTCGACAGTGAAAAATGTGTACGTTTAACATGTATAGTGTGTCTACATGCAGTAATATTTAACAGACGTTATAAACGTGTGATGATGTCATCCAGGCTGAGGAGATCACTCTCGCTATTGGACAAGCCTTCGATCTGGCCTACAAAAAATTCCTGGAGTCTGGAGGAAAAGATGTGGAGACGAGAAAACAGATCGGAAACCTTCAGAAACGAGTAAGATCACCAAACATGACTGTGAGACGCTCAACAGTAGACTCATGCCAGCTCACATGCCAGGAAGTGATTTCATAGATAAACGCTGTGACGCTGATGGGTGATCTCGTCCCTCCTCCAGCTTTATGTCAGTCTCGTGCGTTGATTTGTATCTGTCAGAGCGAATGTTTTGCGCAGCTATGAACAGAATCAGCTTTAGATTGAATAACTCACAATCATCTCATTCTGGTCAAATGTCATTTACATACCCCATGAAAACATACATCAGCACTAAACTGTAGTCCACTTTACTGTAGCTGTTTGTAGTAACACACTACTATGATATGATGTAACATTATATTAAAAGGGTCATCGGATAAAAAATTACACAACTTTTTCTGTGTTTAAGTTTTGTAATCGGAACCCAGTAATTTTGTTTTTTGTGAGCTTGTCTCTGCAAGCATGTTAGAAATCGAGCCCATCAGATTTCGCTCCCCTTGTTTGTGACATAGGAAAGGGTTCTTATTATAATATCGCCGCCCATTAATCTGCACATTTACACCCACAGCACTACACCAATGTTTCACAACCCTGGTGATCAGGCACACCTCCCAGAATGTTTACTTATTACATACTTAGAAACAAATGTATAGAATAATGAAATGTAAGTCACTTTGGATAAAAGCGTCTGCCAAATGTTTAAAGATGTAAAAAACGTCTCCATAATTAACACAACTGCTTGAATCTAAAACTTTCTGTGAGGTGTGCCCCAAGGACCACTGTTGGGAAACACTACATTTTCGTTGTGTCAACACCCCGGACGGCAGAGGGGTGGGATGCACAGCAACTCATTAGCATTTAAAGAGACATACACCAATACGGGTTGCTGTGAGGATAAGTTTTTTTGACAAGGTAAAAAGGGTGTCGTTTACACAACCACTGAACGTTTTTAAGCAAAATATGTTACAGACAATTCATGAAGACCAAGGCAACTTGTGGAAAACCTTCATCCGATGAGCCCTTTAATATTATAACTCACTTTCATCATCAACCATGTTATTTTGTTGTATTAGCTGTTGTAACTAAAGACTCTATTAGACTTTACTGCAGTTTACTATGGTGAATACTAAATCATACAAAAGTTTGGTATTCTGTAGTATAGTTATGTAAAGTAATGACAAGAGTTTGTTTATGTTTTCTATAGTATTGCACAGTATTAATTGTAGCATTCTAGTGTAGTTTTGTATTTACTATAGTAGTCAAGTTCGTGTTCTGTATTATATTATCGTAATGAAAACACTTTTTTAAATGTATACTATAGCATAGTGTAATTTGATTAAGTGTAGTGAATACTGTAGTATACTTCAATGTTCACTATGGTAAGGTTAATAACAGTTTACCACAGTAAATATTTAAGTATACTGTTGTAGAAGGATCATCACACAAGTATTGTTTGATTTAAATATTCTCTGTAAATGTATTCCTGTGAAAGATTGAGGATTTGGAGATGGAGAACTCCAAACTGAAGAAGAAACTGAAGGAACTGGAGGATCAGCTGATGGACTCTCGCTGTTCATCGGTGTGTTCACTGTGAAATGACATTTGTGTTTCATTCTGGTGAAATGCGGCAATGATTCAAGCGTCTCTGGATTGGTGTATTTGTGTTTGTTTATCTCTTCTCTGGAACTCGTCTCATCCGTCTGTCTGTCTCCAGTCTGTCTATCTCAGCACCTGTGTGTGTTAAAAAGTCTGTACACTTTTCAGAGAGCGTCTGTCTTGTCGTGGTGTGGTGATGATGATGTCACCTCACTGTCCAGCCTTGAGATGCCCCCACTCTCTCTGACACCTGTCAGCTCACCTGACTCCTGCCAATCGGCAAACTTGCTCACTCCTCCTCCTGCTAAACCCGCCCACTCACAGCCCAGCAGCGGCTTCATCCTGCCGCGACCTCGTGTAAACCTCTCGTGTTCTTGCTTTTAGATCAACACGCTGAACACTAGAGTGCTGCAGGGATGACGGTTCATGGAGGACAAAACCTAGAAATGACTTTTTGGGACTTTCAGGTCCTTTGAACTGAAGTTTTTGGCTTAACTGCCTGAAATGGAATCTTTGGTTTCTAAAAGATCAAGATATTTTCATGATTTGATCGACACGTCAGTATTACATCGCTCACCATTGTTTGTAATCTTTGACGTGTCTTAAAAAAGGCGATTGCTAACAAGTTGTTAAATACAAACAGATTGTCTCTAGATCATCTTGATGGATGAACTTTTGGAAGAATCTGATTGAATCCAGGTTCACCTACAGAAACACCATCACTCCAGTGCTCTAGTGTGCACTTTACCTGTCGTCCAGTTTCGCTCTTTAATCTAAATTCTAAATACTAAAATTAGGATTTCCAACGCTAAAGTAAATTATTTTCGTGTATCTTCATCAGGCTGGAAGCTTACAGACTCGATTGGCCTCCACAGATATATTTGATATGATTCCCTTCAGCCCTGAATCTCCGATAACAAAGCGAGTCAACTGTAACGGCTTCTCATCTCCAAGAGAAAGAGGTGAGAGTCTCATATAAATGTGCTTTAGAGGTTCATGTGTTTAAAACGACGACTGAGAATTTCATCTCATGTTCACTTTCATCCAAATCCATTATCTTGTTTATTTCTCTCTGTGAAAACGAGTGTCTGACATCAGATGATTGTGGACTGTTTGTTTATCTGTGTGTGTTGTAGATACAGATTTGTTCGGAGCAGAACCGTTCGATCCGTTCATCTGTGGACCCGCGGTCTTCACTCCAGACATTCAGTCTAAACTTGATGAGATGCAGGTCGGCACATTTACACTTTTTTAATACTACACACATGAAATCGATATCACTGTCAGAAATACTCTTGACACCAATCACAGAATGTTAACTGATAGCGTGTGTTCAAGATACCTGTTCTTTTAACTATAGAAAAGGAGTCCAATGTTTGTCAAACCCGTTTAGAAAAATCATTTTTAGTGTCACAGAAATCACTCACAGCAGGATTTATGGCTTGATATTTTTTGTTATTAGGATAAACTGTTATATATCAAAGAAATGGTGCCAATCTTAGAGGTTGTAAATATATTTTTGGATGTTGTTCACATCACTAAAATCATGTCACTGATGTTTCTTTAAGAAACCGCAGATAGAGTCGATATGACTGACATCAGACATCACAGATAAATCACAGAAATCCTGTGAGGGGCGTTTGATTGAATGTGTCTTAATTCTCACTACACCACCTCACACGATTAGAGATGTTTTGAGCACATTCACCCCGTAACAAGACTGTTATTTATACGTCTGTGTCTATTAAAGCAATAATCCAGAATAATTCAATAATCATAATGTCTTCTTTTCCTCTCAATGCCTTTCTCAGCGTCAGAGATGGTTTGTAATTTAATTTTCATTTGTCATTCACCTTACATTGTCTTCTCCAGTCTTTCACAGCGTTTTACACAGTCACATTTATGTGCATGAATTTTGTATAAATTGAATTTCAGTCTTAAATTCACCCCCAAATACTGTGATCATTCACTCAAACTTTGTTTAAGAGATGTTTGTCTGAATGTTAAAGGGATTCTTCATCCAAAAGGAAAATTCTGTCATCATTTATCACCTTCGAGTTGTTCCAAATGTGTATAAATGTCTTTGTTCTGATGAACATAGAGAAAGATATTTGGAAGAATGCTCATAACCAGACAGATTTTGCTCCCCATTGACTCCCATAGTAGGAAAGAATACAATTGTAGTCAAAACTGTTTGCTGTCACACATTCTTTAAAATGTCTTTTTTATGTTCAGCAGAACAAAAAAATAGGAGAAAGTATTTTTATTGGAGTCAATAAGGGGCGAGATCTGGTTTCAAAATTCTTCCAAATATCTTTCTTTGTGTTCATCAGAACAAAGACATTTAAACACATTTAGAACAACTCAAGGTGATTAAATGATGACAGAATTTTCATTTTTGGATAAAGTATCACTTTAAGTGTCATTTGTCCTGTCAAAATAACATTCATCACACATTTTCATGAATCTTGTGGCTTATCTTCATGTTTTGTTGTTTTTGACAGGAGGGGTTCCAAATGGGACTGACTTTAGAGGGAGGAGCGTTTTCTCTGGATCAGACGGACAGTCGATGCTGATTCTGAATAGAGTTCTTTTGTTTATACTGTAATTGTTGACCTCGAAACACTCAATGACATCATCCCAATTTTATTTACGTTTCAAATTTAAAGGAAAAATGACAAAAGCTTCAAAACGGTCTGTAGAGCCCAGTTCTATTTTTATATAATAAAGTTACCACTGAATATTGTACATATGTTTGATCTAGACTTTTTCTAGATGCTCGCTAGAATTTAGACCAAGTTTACACAGAATGTTTGAAATAAAAACATGCATTCATTCACAATCAAGTTATCGTCTGAATCTGTTTATCCTGATGCTCATGTTGTGTTCGATTCAGAACTGATGTCAACTCTATAAGGTCATATAATAACACCCAGCGGTCTTAATTTATCAGATTTAAAGAAACTTTACAGTCATAAACAGCTGTTGGAAAATCATGTCTTACATCATAAAGGTTCGAGAGAAATCAAAATGTTGCTGTACACATCCCTCTCACCATCACTAATCTATGTTTTATTTTTATCTTTAATGCTTTTGTTTAATCACTTGATATTTGATGGTAAATAAATGAGAAAATATGCACTAAATTATTTTATGCTCCTTCACTCAATAGCAATAAAAACAGTTACTCTTTACCAGAGTTGGGGGTGTAACTAGTTACTAAGTCGTTAGTTTCTGTTATTTAATTACTTTTCCTTTAAAAAAGTAAATTAAGGGATTACTTTTCTGTAATTTAATTACAGTTGATTCTGATGTAATTGAACTAAATACTGTGCAATGTGTACAATACTGGAATTGACATTAAACTTTAACTTTAAAATGCATGCATTAATGTGTAATTCTCACATGTGTATACTTTTGTCACTTAATATTACTTCATGTAGTTTTTTTATCATTTTTGTGAATGAATTAAGAGCCGTTTCACGTATATCCTTGAATCACTGAAGGACTCAAGGTGGACGTAGGACATAGAAAGTAATTAGTAATAATACTTTTTGGAGAGAGTAACTTGTACAGTAATCTAATGACACTATTGAATATGTACTTAGTAACTCATTACTTACTCAGAGTAACTAACCCAACACTGGTCTTTACACATTAGAAGTGGTTCTAAAAGTCATTGTGTTAGAAAAGTGTTTAATTTGACATCATTACAAACAAACACTTTTGAGTCTTTGCCGTCAGAACCTTGATCAAGAGTTTCTTTGTGATGTGTAATTTTGGCTAAAGAGTCACTTAATGATATTTATTTTATGAGAACATGTAAATTAATCACCTGACAAATGGTTTGCTGTCAACGGTGTTCAGTTAATCAAAGCACGCAGGAATTGAACACAAAAAATTCTCCCAGAATGAAATCTAATGCAACACAAACTAACCTTCATCACAGTCATCCGGATCCACTTAACCTTTACAATTACAATTTCCAACGAGATTAACGTACAAAACATTAACAAAACATCACACAGATTAGACAGATTTAAAAGTTCTCCATTCTTTGAACATCATGTGGTGTACGGAGTATAAATTAAAGCGTCTGTACAGTGTCCCTCGTGCACTTCATCATCAAATAAAGGTCAGACACTCCTTAAGGTCCTTACGGACGTCTTGAACAATAAATAGTGTCTCAAGTCCAGACGGGTTTCATGAGAAGCACACTGGGCCGATATCCACACCGAACTCCTGGTCTGTACCACCAACATCCACCGGAGCCAAATCCACGAGCGGCAGTCTTGAAAGAGTTTGTGTGCGGAACTGGAAGATGGTCTTACCCCACACACCACTAGATTTCTGCAGAGGAGAAGAAAAAAACACTTTTAGAACTAAAGTCTCGGGCTCTGTCATGAAGTGTTGACATAAATGAAGTAAAACAGTGAACATACGGAGCATCCGTCCTCTGTCACGCTGTATTTCAGGCGGTTGTTGGTGTTGAAAGCTTTGATGTCTTGTCCGTCAGAGGACTTCAGGATCAAAGCTTTCTTCAGATTGCTGCTCGTCTCGTCTTTATAAGCCACGCTGTTCTTACAGTGATAAGTGATGCTCTGTGCCGCTTCTTTAGACAGGAGCCGGAGGAATCTCAGCTGTACCGACACGGTTTTAACAGACGTGTCCTCACCGCCGTATGAAAACTGAAATACAGCAATAACTTCAGCTTATCGTTTTTAAGAAATCTGTGCGTTCCAACTGAATAAAAACAAAGTATGAGTCAAACATCTGGACACGGTTCACGGCTGAAAGATATTGATGGGCCGGTCTAAAATGATATGCTAGTCTTGGCTGATTTAAAGAGGTTTTGATTCCCCCGTTGAAAAAAACAGCATAACCTGGGTTAGGTATGTTGTGATGCCTGTTTGACCACCTTAAACCAGCACAAACCAGCATCAAAACATACTAAACCACCATTTGCTGTTTTTTTCAACAGGGACATCTCTCTGCCAGGCCAAACTGGTCTGAACCAATCTGTCACGTCACCGTTGTGTTTCTATTTACCCTGCTTCCTCGGTTCATGGTCGCTCCGTACCAGACTGGTTTCTGTGTGCTGGATGAAGAAGTCCACCAGTTCTTGCGTGGGATGCTGGCAGGGTTGGCGGGTATACAGGTCTCACCCATGTCCATGTTACAGAAGACCTGAATGGCATCTCTAATGTTGCCCTCGTTCGGATCGATCCAATACTGACCTGAGAAATACAACCATAAATCTGTTGAGTTCTCTTCTGTCACACACAGATAAAGACAGACCTGGTTTTCTGACACTCTTCTGGTTTTTGGATATTGAAGGCATGAATCTTCACTCCGCTGGACCTTTGGCTCATTCAGTTTGACAGCAGAACGCTTGGTTTGGTTTATATCAGAACTGACGTCTTGTTTGGGTTCATCTGTCTGAATTCAGAGTCAGCAGTGCTCTCTGTCACTCTTCTCTTTAAGTCTTTCGTGTGGTTGTGGATCATTGTGTTTAATGTGTTTTAAGGGGGTCATGTGACGCGGCTAACAGTATTATTATTGTTTGTTTTAAATGTAATGTAATGTGTAAACACGATTTAAGGTTAAATAACGCTGCATTTCCACATACCGTGCATGTTTGTATCTCCTCTTTGCTCCGCCTCTCTGAAAGGCGCTGATTTTTTACAAAGCTCATTGCTCTGAAAAGCGAGGTGTGCTATGATTGGCCAATTCATCAGTGCGTAGCGATTGGTGGAATACTGCATGGTAATGTAACGACTCTGACCATCTTTGGAACATCAGGTTCCTCTTCAATTGTACTGACAGGTACACCACCTTACTTGCGTCTACATTTGGGCGGTCTTAGTCAAACCGCGTTACACGTATTTCTGGAGAATCACCCCTTTAATTGTTGATTCAGAGCTAATTGAAAGAGATGAAGACTTTCTGACATGCTGCTGCTTTATCAATCAAATCAATGATCAATCAAATCTTTTTTATTAACAATAGACTGTAATATCAATGTCAGCTGTATTTTCTATGACACTATAAATACACCACAGGTTGACCAAAGTGCTTCACAAGAGCCGAGGCAAACCATAATACACAACTTATGTTATTACAAAAAATGACCAAAAGTACATAAAACGCTTTTAAAAGGCCAAAGACAATAATTCTGTGCAGGGAGCAAGATCAGAGAAGCAAGAATAAGCACGATATGTTCATGCCTTCACATACGGAAAATGGTAAAAAATTGTGGCAAAATATGAAAAACCTTTTTATTTTTATTATATGCTAAACATCTCCTGTGTCCCACAGAAGAACATCAAACAGAATGACATCAGAGTGAGTAAATGATGACATCATTCCTTTAAAAATTGAAAGCAGTGGATTAGTAAATGTTTTAAGGTGTTTATTGTCACTCACCGCTCTTCTTCAGAGGATAACACTGTTTCAGATCCTGACACGTGCGGGCCGGATACCGCCGACTTCCGTCCGGACTGCGCATGTTGTCCAGCTGACTTCCCAGACTCTTGAGAGACACGTAAACCTCGCCGTCGGCCCGAGCCGCATCAGAGCCGTTATTGGGTTTCGCCTCATCCTCATTGAACTCTGGAGGGGGAGGTGGGGGGTTCTCTGGATCTGAGTTGCCATCGTATTCAAAGTTTGCACCGAAAAGGTCATCTGAAGCGGCAGTGGGGGGACCGGGGGGACCGGGAGGTCCAGCTGGGCCGGGTTCTCCCGGAGGTCCCTACAGATACAGATGAGTAAGTGTTTGATCACATTAACAGTAATGATAATCATGTCATTAAAGTCATAAAGAATAAAATGAATCACAGGATTAAAGAGAGGAATTAAACACAGCTGTTAACTGAGCACCAATTAAATCTGCCTGTTGTTAATGCCATTTATTTTACTAACGCTTTATTTTTCATGAAATCTTGCTTTCAAGATGTCAAACATGATTTTCTTAAAAACACTTGTATCAACAAATCTCCTTTATTTAAAACAAGACATGATATGTTTAAAGGCATTAATTTCTAAACTTTTACCGACAGTTTAACAAAAAAGGCCTTAAAAGTTTTAATTTCCATTTTAACATTCAAAACAAGAGAAGACATGATGCCTAAGCAAGTTTTTATTAATCAAAAATAATAAGACATCAATGAATTATATGTTGATAGAATATTTGTATGTAGATAGAATATATGTATAATTTCTTTAAATGTGGAAATCGGTAATGAGAAGGGAAAAAGTCATCTACACAATGTGACAAGAGAATATAACGAGTCAACTAGAAGTAATTGTTTAACTTGTTATCCATTTCAAAGGTACTCGAGATGTGTTCTTCACATAAAATCGAACTTAATGTAAATATGTTTGAGTGTGTTTAGAAGTCTTTAAAAAGGTTACGAAGGATGAGAATATCGGTCCTGGACATTTATTTCTTCATTTTTTCTTCATGAATAATCTGTCAATTATTTTTCTTTCATTTTTTGTCATTTGTAAACATCTAGTAGAACATTCAATTGTTTTTTTCACAAAATTTTAATTTTACTCAGAGAAGGCACACAAATCGGGATGCGTTACAGTTATGAGAATTTCTGCAGAAAAAGCAATAAAATACATAATTAATGATGATTTGTGGTAGAGAACACAATTATCTTTATTTCATCTTTCCTGCCATGATGTTTCAGCAATTTTGTGAGAATCGCCAATTTTTGTTTAACATTCGTGATGACATCATAATCATGACCTCACCTCTGGTCCAAATTCTCCAGCATCACCTCGAGATCCAGGAGCTCCCAATGCTCCAGGTGGACCCGTATCACCCTCTTTTCCCAGAGGTCCGCTTGGCCCGGGGGGTCCCTGGTAAAAACACTTTGAGTATTAAATCTCATTCTGTATTTTGTAGTCATGTACGAGTCTGTTACTCACTCTTTGTCCGCTGGGTCCAATGATTCCCACAGCACCATCATCACCTGGAGCTCCCTGTAAACCACATGACATCAGATGTCAGAAAGAGACAGACGGACGATGGGATGTGCAGTGAGACGGGTGACACTTACTGATGCTCCAGGCAGACCCTGAAGTCCAGTGAAGCCACGGTGACCCTTCTGACCTCTCTCACCTGCATCTCCTTTCTCACCTAGATCTCCTGAAGGTCCTTGCGGTCCCTATGATCAATCAGAAGACATTTCTGTTTTTAATAACTATTGTGTGATCAAATAGTTTCAGCATATATTATATCATGTACATATAGTGTCGTTTTTTGTATTAAATGTATTAAGTTATTTAGGTTTTCATCATTTGAGATGTGTGAATATGCAGACTTGCTTTTTTCCCTCTGGTTCCAGCTGGACCATCAGGACCGGGTGGACCTCTTAGACCCTACATATGTGAACATGAATCAATATTAAGTGCTTAAATTAAACATACTGTATAAAAATTCACATGAAATATATACAAATCTCTAGAATTATATTTATAATGCAAAAGTTGTTTGAAGCTAGAAATAATCTAACCTGAAGTCTGACGTCAAACTACTTCAAAAAAAAAATATATTGTAATTTTTTTTAATAGTAAATAATGTGTGATTAAGGTCCTTCTTTTTTTATAAAGTGTCCAAGTTTCGTACATACACTGTGTAAAAACACAATAATTTTATAATAATAGTCAGCTATTATTACCTTACTTCTTGACATACTCTCAAATGATTTGTTTCGGCGATTCGTCTGTCTAATCCCCTCCTTTCTGTCAGCCTACTCTGATAGGTCAGATGGTCTAGTCTGCTGTGATTGGTCTACTGTGCGCAGTGTCACAAATGGAACGTAGGCAGGCATTATACCGAGTGACACAAATCTGAGATATAACCAGGGCAGGACTGGGACGGAAAATCGGCCCTTGCTTTTTTGGCCTACATAGGCCCTCCACCATTTTGTCGACGGGGTGGGAGGGTTGCGATGGTGCATGCTTATGTGTCTTCTGAATTCCTGTTGTTTGCATTCGCATTTATAATACGTCCATCTGAGCGGCCCAAGCCTCCGTTCTTGCTAGCGGCCCACCGGGAAAACTCCCGGAATGCCAGATGGCCAGCCTGCCCCTGACCGGAAGTGAAATTAAAAGGACAGAGGACTCTTTCACCCGATTCAGAGTCGACTCCTTATTTCTCAAGCCAATAACTTTGTTATAGTTACTATCTAAGATTTATTTGTGCCGTTATTTTTTTTTTAACATTAACAGTCAGGGGACATGAAACGAAGCGCGAGGAGAGAGGGACGCTTTAGCACCACTAACCACAAGGCTACCGGCTCAGACTACTTTTGGATCATCAATTCAATGTCAATACACATGTTTCAAAACAAAAATTACTGTGTTATTCTGTAACTTTTCAGCAAACCTGATCTCCTCTCTGTCCTGGATCTCCTGTAGCTCCGACAGGTCCTTGGGTTCCCGATGCTCCCTGTCCACCCGCGAGACCCTGAGGTCCTGGATCTCCTCTATCACCCTGAGACAAACCAAACACCAATCCTATCTCACATTGTTCATGTTTTGGAACGATTCAAATAATCCATATAAAATCATGAAAAGAAACTGTGCACGGGTTCTCACTCTGACTCCGAGGATGCCATCAGCTCCTGATGTTCCATCAGCTCCTGGCAGACCCTAAATTCAGATAGAATCCATCAGGATAAATGTTTGTTTACATAGGTCGTAACATATCTGTGAATCATTTTGAACATTTTTAGAATAAAATGTCATACGTCTGGGCCAGCATCTCCGCGGGGTCCAGATGCACCTGGTAACCCGATGGGTCCGATACCTCCTTTACTTCCCTGAGGACCTGGTGTGCCAGCTTTACCCGGTGCACCCTAGAAAAGCCCCACACACACATGTACACTGAGCAGATGCAGTCATCTTACACACCTCACAGTGCATTCATGTACACTTGATGTATTTCAGAATGTTGACGCATGTAGAAGTGGTTATTCACCGCAGGTCCTGGAAGGCCGGTCCCACCACGTTCTGCTCTCATTCCAGGAAGACCCACGATCCCCCTCTGTCCTGGAGTTCCTGCAGGGCCTGGAGGTCCATCTGGACCCTGACAAAAGATAAAGCATTAAGGTTTACTTATTCTGTAGTATTGAATCATTTTAAATCAAACAATTAATTGAATTGTATGCGTGAAGTGATAAATAAACATGATAACACACATTCTTCTTGTGAAAGTATGACTTACTGGTAGTCCATCATCTCCAAATTCTCCTTTGTCTCCAGGACCACCGGCAGGTCCAGGGTTTCCGTGCTCCCCCTGTCGTCCAGGACCTCCGGCCTCTCCCGGAATCCCAGATGGACCCTGCTTACCCGGATCACCGATAGGACCAGACTCACCCTCCGGACCCTGAAAAAAAAAAGAGTTCAATCGATTCCGGAGAAACCGATGGATGAAAAAGAACCAAACACATCGGCAAGTAATAAATCACTCACAGCAGAGCCTGGTGGGCCAACACGTCCTGGGGAACCTGGGAATCCACTGGGACCCTTGGATCAGGACAAAAACAAAATGATTGAACTGAGCATTTCTGATCAACAGTTGTTAAGCCATAACACTCCTGGATATGACTTACAGAAGCTCCTTGAGTTCCTCTTCCTCCTTTAAGGCCTGTTATACCAGCCCCTGCCTTGAACACAAAATGTGGTCCGTCTGTTCATACATGCACACACATTTCGATATTATTCCTTTATATTCTGTCCGTCTATCTGGGCTCTTGAACTCACCTGAGGTCCAGGTTTTCCTGCCATTCCCCGAGGTCCCGGTGAGCCCGCCTCTCCCTTCCCACCCATCTCTCCAGTTTCACCTTTAACACCCGGCTGACCGTCAGGACCCTAAAGACAAGACAACACAATAAAACACGTGTGGAAAACAAAGATGCTCTTGAAGGACGGAGGAAGCTATGCATGGATGGAGGAGTGAAGGATCTTACAGGAGGTCCAGGAAAGCCAACAGGACCAGCAGGACCCAGTTCACCTCTTGAGCCCTGAAACAGAAGACAGGAGTGATGATGATGATGATATGTGATGATGAATGATGAATGGTGGCTGTACTCACCGGCATCGCTCTTGATCCCGGAGATCCAGCAGGACCCAGCGGGCCTTGTTCTCCCTGTAATGAAACATCATTTCATATCAATTAATGAGTTCTTCTGGGAATGTTGCGTCATGAGAACACTTATAAAAGCTTGACAGAACGGAAACACTTGTAACCTTCTCTCCAGATGGCCCAGCAGCTCCTACGGGTCCAACAGGTCCAGGCAATCCCTGCCAAAAAAAAAGACGTATTATCTTCCTCAGGCCTTCCTTCAGTTTCACAGCATCAAAGAGTGTGTTTGTTACTCACTCGAGTCCCATCACTGCCAGCAGCTCCTTCAGCCCCACTGTCACCCACCGCACCCTGACAAAACAAAAAGAGATTTCAAACACAGAAGGATTTGTGCAGATCAATGATTCAAATAAATATAGACAGCGTTCTGCAAGTAAGTTAAATCCTCATCACCAATTTTATAACCGATGATTTTCTGTCATGATTCTGCTGCATCAGGTCATGTTTCTCTTGGCCTAGTGGCAGGATCATGACAGGAGCCCATATTTATGTGGAGAGAGATTATTTTGGCCCTTATGGATCGTCATACTCTCTCTCCGGTCTCGCCTTTGTTCCTGCCCTCTTGTTGTCTTATTAGTTCTCGGTATGAGTTCCTGCCCCACAGCTGTTCACTCCAGATTTGTCCCATTTCTTAATGCCCCTGTGTCTTCCGTCTTGTGCTGGATCATTTCCGATTGTTTGGAGTGTTGGCCATGTTTCCGTGTCACCCACCTTGTCCTGAATTGTCATGTTAGTCTAGTTTAATTATTTGTAGTGATGTCTTTTGTTGTATCTAGTCTAGTTAGTGTAGTGAGTTCTTGTCTAACCTATCTGTTAGGTTGTTTTACCCCCTCGTGGGTTTTTGTTTCATGTTTTGTACTTGTTATTGAAGTCCTTGTGACCCCTTACCCGCTGTCTGAGATTGGGTCCTACGTTCCTGTGTTTCAGTGGCTACCTCCATTTCGTGACAGTTTTCCTGTCATTGTAGCTGATGTTAGTTTTTAATGTAGGTCAAAGTTTCAGAGTGTGTTTTAAATACATATTTTGAGTACTTATTGTGAAACTGAACGTGTAATATACTGATTCTGTGTGTGCTTGATCCTCCTCGAGATACATTCACACATTTCACACCCATACGCTGAAAGATGTTTTTACTGATCATCCTTTGTGTCTTTTTGAAAGAAAATTATAATTCAGCCTGAAGTTATTAGTAAGCGATGGAGAATGTGAAAGTCGTGGTGTCTCACGGGAGCGTCTGAGGCGTTTATGCAATATTGTTGTAAGGACTGCAATAAAATGAAAGTTGAATCTTATATGCACGTGAAAACTTGTGCCAAAGCAGATTCATTTTCTCTTATCTCACACAAGCACACGTACTCTTTCTCCTTTTGGCCCGAGTGGTCCGGTTATCCCTCTCTCTCCTGGCATACCCTGAAGACCTGGCGGTCCTGCTTCTCCTAGACCTCCAGCTGGACCTGCTTTACCCTGCATATGAATAATATACAGAAGATTTACTCAACTCATCATCAATGTTGTACGTCTGTCATCTTTAATAGCACAAAAGTGTGCATGAAGAGCGATGAAATGAGTTTAAAATAATGTCCAGACTAGACATTTTCATTCTCCTGTTCCTCCAAATCAAATAAAACATAAGCCTTAACATTATCTGAGAACGTAAACTAAACAATAAATAAGAAATGATGCTTTGGCAATAAACTTAAAGCATTAATACAATCATTAACTGTAAGAAAGAAACAAGAAACTAAACCTAAATTATATTTTTAAATATTAAATGAAATATGAAGAGTTTGGTTCCAAAATGAGAACTCCGTTTTAAATGTTTTTTATGATGTTATCATGTTTTTCTTGTGTTTTCTTGTGTTGGTTAGCTGTATTTTTTTAATGTTTTTGATCTAAACAAATAAACTGCAGTTGACTGATATTAATTGGAATGATTTTTTAAACATTTTAAAAATGGAATTATCTCATTTTGGAACCAAACTCTTTATATATTATCATATATACTACCATGTATAATTCATATAAAACATTTCTTCATCTTTCTCAATAGATGAATAAATAAAAAAATAATAAAATTACATAAGTAACAAAAATTCTAGTAATTCTAGTAAAATTAACCAAATAAAATAAAAGCTGAGTCAAAATATGATTAAAACTGAAATAACTCTTGTTGAAATGAGTCTTGTCATCATCTTCAGTTAAACTCTGTTTTTTTCTGATAAAGCGTCTGTGTCTAACCTTGAGACCATCAGGTCCAGGGGTTCCTTGGCTTCCTTTAGGTCCTGGCAGTCCATTGGATCCTGGTTCACCTCTCTCTCCATGTGTTCCTCGCTCGCCCTATAAAGAAGAGAAACACTGTGATATTATTCATGTTCACGTCTTTGACACGCTGCAGTGTGAGATGAACGATGAACTCACTCGTGGTCCTGTGAGCCCCGCACCTCCCGCCTCACCCTGAACACCCTGAAAACATCAAATCACAGTCTCACATCATACACCTGCAGGAATATCATCATCACATAACTGAACACAGACAAGTTATAACACTAGTGACTTACCCCATCACCTGGTTTTCCTGACTCTCCTGGTGGGCCTGAGGGTCCGGGCAAACCCTACACATTTATCACAATTAATCATGCATCCACATGTTTGTATACCCCCCTAAAGTAGTGTACTTGTTTATATTATCATGTTATGTCATTTTATGTCAAAATACCTGAAAGCCATTTAGTCCTGGAGCTCCCTGCTCTCCTCTCTTTCCTGCTCCTCCCTGAACCAAACCCATAAAATCATTAGTATTATTTAACCATCACAGTATGAAGTACTGTCACCCACACGCTCCCAAAACACATCTACAGTGTTGATGTAAAGTGTAAAGTGCAGAAAGTGATTACAGCAGGTCCTGCAGTCCCCGATGGACCTTCTTCTCCCTCTTTTCCATTGGGTCCCTAAAAGAACAACATTAAATCAAATGATCCTTAAACTGACTTTGGTAAACACGACACACACAGACTTGATGAAGCTTGTGTTCATGAAAGTCTGAATCACGACAGGTTGCATGGTTATGTGATTCTATTGGCACAAAATAAAGCGCTGGGTAGTTTCTTTTTGTGACAAATACAGGATACTTTCTTTAGCATTAATGCAAAGACTGTTCTATTGTGACATAATGGTGGTGTTAATATCTTATAAGAGAACTCACTCTTTGTCCCAGAGCTCCGGCTGATCCCACCTCTCCAGCTTTCCCCGGATCACCCTGAACATTCCCATAACCAAAACATTTCAATATAATCAAATAAGGTTATAATTCTACATCTCATTCTTTTGTAAATGATGCTGCATTGCTCCAGCAGGTGTTTTCAGACACATGACACACATCAGCAATGTCAAAAGTGCTGTCAAAGATAGGCCCGATTCACATTTTGCATCATTTTCACGCCCTTATTCTTCATTTTAAATGTAAACGCGCAACAGTCGCGCGAAAATAGGGGGCGATACGGCGTGAGGCGCATGTGGTGCGACGCACTCTTTTTTTTCAGGAGCAAAGTCCAGGTGCTTTGGAAAAAAGGAGACGGGAAATGTGAATCTGGCCTTAAACAGCTTCATACGCTTTTTTAGTGAATAAAATGAGCTTCATGAGTCAATAAAATTTAAATTCTATTGAACGGGCTAAAAAAATCTAGTTGCATTTTCCAACTAGATTTTTTTAAGTCCGTTCAATATAATTAAGTTCATTTGACTCATGAAGCTCATTGTATTTTCCTTGAACTTGTAACGAAGCCGAAAATGGGATTTATTACTTTGTACAGTGTGTTGTATTAACATCATGTTCATCTTCATGTTGTGTTATAATTGATAGATTACACTGAAGCCTTTAGGTCCGGGCAGACCCATAGGTCCTGCTGCTCCTCTGGTACCAGTCGACCCGGCCGTACCGGGATTCCCATCATCCCCTTGTGCTCCCTAAAGACAAAATTCAGCATTTCTTTATCAAGATGACAAACATTTACTGTACATGTATGCATTAATACAAATGCTTTAATCCAAAGTGATTTACATCACATATTCACTTGTATCTGAATATATGCAATCCCTGTTATGAAACCCATGCCCCAACCACTGAGCTACAAGAAAGCATTTGCCATCATTTTCTGTCATAAAGATTACCTGTGGTCCGATCTTTCCCTCTGGTCCTTGCATTCCCAGCATGCCAGTCAGACCCTAAAGAGACATGACATAAGAAACTCATTTGGACAAAATAACCTCAAGCTTGGTTTGGAAATGATGATTAGTCACATCACAGAACGGATGCATCCGTGTTTAGTGTGCACAGTGTCACATGTTCTCTATGTATGGATAACATTTAGCATATACACGAAAATCACAGAACAAAATGCGTCCTGACCCTTGCTCCTGGGATTCCTGTTTCACCGCTTCGACCTGGATCGCCAACTCCACCTTTGAGTCCCGATGAGCCCAGAACACCACGTTCACCCTGAGCTCCCTGAACACATCACACACAGATTAAACGTTGCGTCACGTTGACTAAACCATTCAAGAAATAATACATGTGAGCTGGTGATGATGATGTTAAGTCTTAAAATCGACGAACTGTCAAAATGTTTGAGCATCATTGTGATGAACTGGGTTGATTTGAGGTACACAGAAATTGTGGATACATGAACTAACCTTTTGTCCCTGCAAACCATCAGCTCCTGGGAAGCCTCGGTTACCTGTGGCTCCCTAAAGACATATGAAACATCTTAATGTCATGAAGAGTCAGTAGAATTCATGTCGTGTGTTCTGAACAATGACGCATCACACACCCGTTCTCCAGAAGGACCCTGGGATCCCACAGCTCCGGCGTCTCCTCTTGGTCCTCTCTTTCCTTCTTCTCCCATCGGCCCCATTTCACCTTGAGCTCCAGGTGGACCCTTCAACCACACACATAACACGAGTCATCTCCAGTATCTCACAGAAGGGATGCTGAGATGACGACGAACACAAACACTCACAGTTTCTCCTTTAGCTCCCAGATCTCCTTTCAATCCAGGAATCCCCAAATCTCCCTGTGAGGTACAAACAAGTTATCTACACAACACTCGTTTCTACTCAATCTCACAGTTTTTCTCTCTTCCTGTGATTGCTTGTCATTTCGGAGTGATCTGTTTTAAAGTAACGGGATTTATCACGCTGATTCTGTTTTTACCAGTTGGCCTTTGGCTCCTGAAAGACCAGTTGATCCTTGAGGTCCAGGTGAACCAGGCGGTCCTATCAGTCCAACGGGACCCTGTACACCTGTAACACCCTATAGACAAATAACACATGACGGTGATGTGTACCTCAACCAACAGAACATCACACACATATTCAGAGAGTTTTAGGAACTCACCGATGGCCCTTTAGATCCGGGAGCACCGTCTGTTCCCATTGGCCCCTGAAAATGGCATCAACATCCCAAAGATCAAAGCGCAAGGCATTTAAACACCGTACTTTTATTTCTTAAGATCAGGACGGGTGAGACTGTACCTGAGTTCCCGGTGATCCCGGTGATCCCTGTCGTCCTCCTTCTCCTCTGGAGCCCTGGAGTCCACTGGGTCCTCGAGGTCCAGTCGCTCCCGCCTCACCCTGAACAACACCACATTTCATCCCTCATCCTTTCCAAATATAAACAACTATTATGTATGTGATGTGTCTCGTATCACGTCTGTTCTTTCAGTCGCCAGGAAAGCTTACCTTCATGCCTGGACTACCCGGAAATCCAGGAGCTCCAGAAATTCCCATCGGTCCCTGCGAACAATCAGTGTTTACTGATACAAACCTGCTCCATGTGTTAACAACCTCATATTAACATCAATGTTACTATAAAAAAAAAGTATTTCTAGTATTTCGTAGTATTATAAACTTTTAGCTGCGTTTATTATTGTGGTGGATGCTTTCATTCACATACCAAGGGACCTGGTTTTCCCACATTTCCTGAAGGACCACGCTTTCCCTACAAACAGAAAACATCAGCTTGAAATGAGAAAGAAAAGATATTGACAAACAAAAATCACGAAGAACAGTGATCTCTTACCACAGGTCCTGTTGGGCCAATGCGACCTCTCTCGCCCGTCACACCGATGGGACCCTACCACACATCAAAATCGTTCTCAGTCAAACCCACTAGAGTGAAACATGACTGAAAGGTCAATCAAAATGAGAACGTTCTCCATACCGGAGGACCCATAAGCCCCATGGCACCAGGAGATCCTGATCCTCCCTTTAATAACAAAACATTACTAATACCATCACACCACACACATGCTGATACTGTATGTTTATAAAAGCCATTTTGTGAATTGTGACCTCTGACCTTTGACCCCACAGTACCCGGCTCTCCTTTCACACCCTGCAGACCTGGGTGACCCTACGACAGACATCATTCGGCACTTTTTAACATTTTCATTTTGGGGGATTAATCCCTTAAAGCATCAGTGAAGAGATTGAACTCACCCTTTCACCTTTCATTCCCGAATGACCTGGTAACCCTGGAAACCCTCGGGACCCCTGGAAAGAAGGCGTCTCTAGTAAGTTAACATCACAGTAATGATACCCGTCACCTGACATCAGTGTTTTTATGTGTGATGAGCATCTTGCGTGACGCTTCACTTTAAATGAACTCACCTGAGAGCCAGGGAATCCTCGTTCTCCTGTATTTCCAGATGGTCCGGGCTCACCCTGTGACACAGAGAACATGAGAACTCGGGAAAACGTTTGGAAAGCTCATGCCATGAAGGACTGGTGAACTTACATCAAGTCCCGGTTTCCCCACAGGACCATCAGGTCCCCTCGGCCCGTAAGAGCCCTACACAAACACAATCGGTGACATTTTCTCAGTTTGACGTCTGGAAATATTCAACTGCATTTTTCTTTTCTATATTTTTGGTATCTCTTACCATAGGTCCGGGTTCACCCATGTCTCCTGGAGCACCCTGAGCTCCTGTCGGACCCTGAGAGACACAGACGATACAAAGTGATCAACATTGAGCCCAACAGACATTCAGACAGAATCACTGACGTACTGAAGTGAACCTACAGGTGGACCTGCTGGACCCGGATGACCTCTCTGTCCTGCTTCACCCTGATCACATAAAGACATTTTTATCTCTTATGACTTGCGACTTTGACGTCTGTCATTCTGTATTACACGTAAAGGCATTTGTGAGCGAGTAAAGATGCTTACAGGCGCTCCAGAGACCAACTGTGCCAATCCATGCTTTCCATCCTGGAATCCAGAAGCCATCTGAGACGCAAACTGATTCTGTGAAGTAATGATGTCATTCCATCACCAGATTTAAACCATCTCATGCATCTCATGACAAATCTATAGATATTTATTACAAATCTGTGCTCGTCTTAATATCCAATAGTGAGTGTGCTGATGCCCTGATTGATTTCCAGACCAAGTTATAAAAACAGCAGAAGTGGGATTTAAACACATCTTAGAGAGACCTTTTTTAAACCTCTGAGAGATCAAAAGGAGATTTTATGAGTTCACTTGTGTCATTAAAAAAATGATTTGTCTTTCTGTTTTTAAAGACATCATTTGTCTCATCTGTACTGTATGTGTTTGGTTAAACCCAGTGTTTTTACACTCAACAGAGATAACAAAGATGAAGATTGTGTTCGTTTTGCGTATAATGTAAAAGTAATATCACTCACCCCTGGAAGTGACGTGCCGAGAGGTCCGGGCATACCTGGCATACCTGGGACACCTGGTTCCCCATCAAAACCAGGTGGACCTGAGACACCCTTCACAAAAACACATATAACTGATGTTTCTTATCATTTCACTTTCATTTTTTTAAGTTTTATAAGTCATGAGGATGCTTTCATACAGATTAACTGAATCGTAATTTACATCCTATAAAATAAAATAAAGTCACTTTTTGATGTTCATGACTTTGGTCTGTTTCTAAGGTTAAAGGTCATGTAACAGAATGTAAATGACTGTATGTTAATATGCATTATTTTAATATAAGTTAAAAGCTATTTTTTCCACAAACTCGTCTTCCTTTGATCCCTGGATATCCTGCACGGCCGTCTGCTCCTGAAGGACCCTGTGAGATGTGATGCGACAGGAAATGTAATAAATTTGTCTTCATTTGTAAAAGGTAAGTATTGACATTGTTGAGACTGGGGGTACGTGTGTTTGCATGTGTCTTAAAGGGACAGTACACCCAAAAATGAAAATTCTGTCATCATTTATTCACCTTCAAGTTGTTCCAAATGTGTATAAATGTCTTTGTTCTGATGAACACACAGAAAGTTATTTGCCCCCCATTGACTCCCATAGTAGTAAAAAATACGATGAGAGTCAAAAGTGCCACAGAACTGCTGTCCTACATACTTCAAAATATCTTCTTTTGTGTGCAACAGAACAAAAATGTTGACATCATTTTTCCTACTATGGGAGTCAATGGGGGGCAAGATCTGTCTGGTTAAAAAGATTCTTCCAAATATCTTTCTCTGTTTTCATCAGAACAAAGACATTTACACACATTTGAAACAACATGAGGGTGATTTAATGATGACCTGTGAACTGTCCCTTTAAGAAACAATTCATTGTTTTTTCTCACCATTGGTCCAGGACGCCCAGGCACTCCAACAATCTGAGAATAAAAAACAGATAAAATACTGGAACAGTATGAACCTGTGCAGGCTATAAGAGATAAACAGGTTTATCATTACTGGTTTACATTACATTTAGTCATTTGGCAGACGCTTTTATCCAAAGCGACTTACAGTGCACTTATTACAGGGACAATCCCCCTGGAGCAACATGGAGTAAAGTGTCTTGCTCAAGGACACACTGGTGGTGACTGCTGGGATCGAAACCAGCAACCTTTTGATTACCAGTTCAGTGGTTTAACCCACTAGACCACCATCTCCACTTGCAGTATTTTGGTATTATGGTTTAGCAGTATTGTGTATGAACAGCACAATACTCACATTAGGAATGTCACCAGGTTCACCTTTTTGCCCCTTAAAAACATGCACAACTTATCAAAACAACTTCTTTCAGATTAAAAACACATCATTTATCAGCAGATGTATTAAAACATGTTGACATACCTTTGACACAAACCTTTCTGAAAACACAAGAGTCACAAGAGTGAATTTAACAGATTGAATACGTGTGTGCTTGTATACAATAAAACATTTGACCGTGACACTCATCCACTTTAAATCCATTTATAAATCTCAGTTTATTCGTGTCTGAATGGGAATCACTCACCGAATCTTCCACGGGCGCTGGCAAAGGTTTGACACACGGGACAGCACTCTCCGTCCGGTGTGATGAAGTGTTCACATGCCTTCAGATTCTCACAGAGGATCTCCTCACAGATCACATGTCCATTATCACATACACACATTCTACACGGATCAGGCTTCCACATTTCATTGTCTGAATACACCTGATCGCCATCTTTACAGCTTTTTGTGTCCTCTGTTCAAAGAAAGAAAAAAAATACACTTTAATTGTGACTTTTGCTTATTTTTAAAGATTTTATTCCTCATTCTTTAAGTCTCTTTGGATAGAAGAGTCTGCTAGATGTCTGATGAAAAATGTTTGAATGAGCCATTTGTATTATTTATTGCCTTTATGGTTTATTCTCATATAGATGTCCAAAATAATTGTGATAAAAAGTACATTTGTATAATGCATAATACCGCTTTAATTGTGGCCAATAGAAAATGTTTCCTAAAGGTGAAAACACGTTTTTTTTTCCTCGTGTAGTACTCATTTCGACCAGCAGAGGTCCAGCTTTGACCGAGTTTGACACATATCAGTTAACAACTTGGTTTTTATGTTTTTCAAATTTAGTCTTCGTGTTTACTATCAGGATTATGATAAATGATCTTGTAGAAATAATATCTTTCTAGGACTTTTTTCTTTTAACCACATTAACCATCACTTCCACTAACATGCTACTGATAGATACCGTGTTTAACAGCGGTAAACTGGTCACTTGGTGTTAACCATTAATACAATCTCAAACCTTACACTATTTGTAAGAGATCAAAATGTACCGCTGCTGAGTGTTTTATGTGTTATTAAACTTCAAGAGATGAAATAACCATAAACTTCAACAAAAACGCGTCTCAAACAAACCAGATTCAGAAAGACACTTCGTCCCGCCCCCAGAACTATGTGATTGGCTGAATGAAACATCCAGGGTTTCTGATTGGTCGACATCTTTTTTTATATGACGATTAGGGCGACAGATCTACTAAAAGCGAAATTGTATGCTCATGTGTAGACTAACAATATCAAAAACTGTAGATTTATTATACTGTTTAATTATTTGTTTTACTTTTTTCAAGCACAAGGGTTATCACGAGACAACAAAGTTGCATTTGTGAGTACATTTTTTTCCATAATACTGTGCAAATGACAACAATATCATTGGATTTATTAATTTTACATGTTGAGTAGATTGTTTTGACCATATGGATGACACTAGAGGTCCCACTAGTGAACGCTTGTACTACGAGTAACATGTAACTATAAATCAAAGTATAATTAGAATATTTTAGACTCTTTAAGAACTAGATCAAGGTGACGGGTAAATGAACACATATGACACACACACTGTCATTTAGGTCTGCAGTTAGAGAGACCTTCAGACGTTTCTCTCTCAACCTATTGAAGATTCAGACATTCAGTCCCTGAACCACATCACAGCTTCAATCCACAAAATAAATGCTTTTCAAAGTACTACTAATCTTTAAGAAAATGTCAAGTCAAATGATATTTTGATTTATTTGTAACCCTTTAATATTTCTGCCTGTAAAAATATGATTTTCTAAGTCTTTGCACTTGAGACCCAACTGCTGGAATTAAGCCAAACTTGTTTGGTCAAGCCATGCTAGAACCACTGGAGCTAACCATCACATGTTTTCTCCAAGGAACATTATATAGGTTTTATTTGAACTTTCAGTGAATTCCTGTGTAGACATACACCATTGAGCTACAAAATTCAACTGAACATTTTGTTGTTTTTATTTTTTGGGCAATGTTGTCACACGCATGTTGGTTTTCAGTAAACAGCCTGTTCAGTCAAATGTAAACTGATTACAGCTATGAAATACAAAAAAGAAAAGAAACAACAAAGCTAAAATGCACTATATTCAAAGCACTTTGAATTGCACTTGTGTATGAAATGTGCTATATAAATAAACTTGCCTTGCCTATATAAAATATAGAGGGTGATGCTAGATTTTATAAATGTTGGATTATGCTGATGCATATTATCCTCAGACATATTATAAATCATACAGTCAGATAACTACTAGCCCTGTTTGAGAACTTCTCCAAGGGTCCATCCCTATACAGTTGAAGTTAATAACAGTTTAATATGAGAAAATATGAGAAACTTGTGACCTGATGACAGTCATCAGTAGATCAACTGAAATTCTATGGCTCATAAACACAAACACACACATGATGATTCACATTTCCCTTCATGTGTCTTTCAGTTAGTTTAGTGCCGTCTGATGGAAGGATGAGATGCTAAAGGATGACAGACAGAATAAAAGAAGTAAAGGCGTCTGGGTTACTGTGGTGCTTCTACACTGTCATCAAGTGATAATGTGACTCTATGAAAAACCCCTAATGTTATGAAAGTACTGACTTACTGCTTTATACACGCTAAGTGTTGGTTTTACACATTTGCTGGCCCTTCTTTCATTAAAGACTGGAGGTGATTGTTATGACACAACCTAAAATGATGTCATTAAGACCTTTCAAAGAATTTAGATGACTGAGTGAAATTTCCCTGTAATTTGCATTCCAAAATGATCAACTTTAACAGATTTTTACCAAAAAATTTGATTGTCTAAAATGTCACGTGACTGACTTCTGAAGTACAGTATATGTCATAATAATAATAAAATAAAAGGGTTGTTTTATTCAGATCATTCACATGAGTCGGCACCTAATTCCTGAATACATCGTTTAATGGCTCATCTGACTATAGTCAGTGAATATTTGCAGTCGTCTTACACAAATGAAAGGTGTACAAACACCATCTATAAATAGACATTATACATATGTTAAAATAAGTCAAAATATAAAGTGGATTCAACATGTGTACATGTACAGCAACAGTTAACAGTCCTCATGTTAAACACATGTGATGTAACTCAAATTAATTCATCAAAAGTGATCTGTCAACATCCATCTGTTCACAATGTCTTCATAAGAAAGGCTTTGGGTTATATTTAAACGTTTGAGCCGCACCTGCTGCTGTGTGAATGAACGCTGGGCTGGTTTGGAAAAGTCAGTAAGTATCAATTTAGTGGAAAAGCACATACGGTATTTTAGGAAAACCACAGCAGCCTCTATTATAGGTTGTGCTTAACTTTAGCCTGCGGGCGACTTTTATTTCTGTCTAAGTGCAGAGGCGCACCCTCTTCTGAACATCTGAGCACAAATACCCTTTGGGTTCTATTTCTTTACTGAAGAGGCATGAAAGTATGAACTTTGTATTTGTCCATTTGTTTTCTCTTCAATGTTGTTAAGTTTCGCAGACCCTGTGATTGACAGATGCAACCCGTCAAATCACATTATAAGTGTGAGGCGACGTGAGGAGATCAGAGTTTGATTTGTATCAGATCAGTGTGTAACTGCACACCTTCACATATTCTACAACATCTCTGTACTACTGCATACTGAACACTAACATCTGTAATCTTCTGTGATGGCATCGGCCGTATACGTTTGGGTGTGTCCAGCATCTTCTTTTGGAAGAGCTCTGACCACAATTGATGGCTTGCTTTGGTCCATGAAAACCTCATATCATTACATACAAAGGCCATGAAACTACAGCATGTCTCCAGCTCAGACACACAGCACAACACAAAGATGTTCGTGCATAATAAAAATATATGTATTAGTAACATTCATTTATAACATAATGTATACATAGTATATTTATATTTCTGTGTATAGATGAACCACCACGTGGTTCAAGGGTTTTAGAGACATCTGCCCAAACATGTTTCCATTTGAAACCAAGTTCTAAATCTTCCAGTTTTGACAAATGAACCAAAACAAGAACAAGGATCCTTCATCATGCTGTACAGTTTCATCCACAGAAGCTTTCTTAGTGGAAAGTGTTCAAACTATAAAAAGGACAGAAATGTATTGACTGAAAGGTCCTTTATAGAAAAGCATCACAGTTTTAAGAGTGTGTAGATAAATCAGAAACTTAAACACTTGTTCACCCTTTACATGCTTTATTTCTCTGCAATCTTAGAGTTTCACAAACAGATCCATCGATCGTGACTCTTCCCCTGTCCTGTCCTGTCAGTAGATTGTGATATTACTCACCGATCTTCACATCCTGACACGTGATGAATAACACCTGAGACCAGCAGATCCCCAGCCATACACATATCCGGAGGTGATGAAGTCCCGTCATTGTCGGGCCTGGCCCGTGCCGTCCTGAGGAGGTAGAGAGTGTAAAAATCACAGCATTCACTCCACAAGACGCCCGAGAGCACAGCTGTCAACCTCTGCACACGCTCTCATACAACTGCACACGCTCAAGAACCTCCGCCCTGTGGTTCTTCCATCCAACCTCTCATCTACTGACGGCAAAAATAACTCCTTAAGCCTTATGAAGAACATGAAGGTGAATGGATCGTATATCATGACATTACACAACTCACAAGACGACGGTCGTGACTTTATCATTCATCAAGTGTACGACTGCTTTGTTTCACGATTCTTTGACATTATTCATCTTAACACAAATTATTTGGTTTGTTGATAATTCAATGGGTCAAAAGTAAAATTATTCTTTCTGGCGGGGTTTTAAACACACTTAAAAAGGTGCTTGAAAAGGTTCATAGAAGAACCTTTTGGTTCCATAAAGAAGAACCTTTCTGTTTCACAAAAGGTTCTTCAGATCATAAAAAAGCAAGAGGTTAGTTCTGTGTGGAACAAAGAATGTTTTCTCTATGGCATTGCTGTGAAGCAACTTTTAAACACCTTTATTTTTAAGAGTGCAAGCATAACCACAGCGACAGAGACGACAGTCTCCTTTCATTTATTTTGTCCAATTTTTTTCTACATTGTTGATTTTTTGTCCTGTTTGAACCTTGTACAACTCAGGATTTTTGTTATACTTCGGTGTATAAAGACAACAAAGATTATCTTTTATTCTATTCGTGTTACAAGTGCTGTAGACCCTCTTTAACATTCACATGTAATCTCAAGCATCTGACATGTGCACATATATGTTACATGTGAAAGCATAAAGTGATAAACTTGAAGGTTTGTTAAGATAGAAAGCATAAATTATTCAAAACACCTTCATTAATATTCATGAGTTTCAGACTTCTTAACATACATGTCTATTAGTTTCGTACGTGGAACGGATGAAGGTCATTATAACAGTGACATAAAGAACAGAAGTGTTTTAAAACACGGCATGTGAAAATGTTTGTGTGTTTTAAAGAAGCGGATCATTACAACCAATCCACACGGGACACATCGAGCGTCAGGTCTCTTATACTCAGCCTGACTCACACAAATCTGTCTAGATTGTGAAATGGTAAATTACTTCAACACAAGTAAACAACTGTAAAAGTCTTTCCCTTCCATTCATTCCTCCTATGCAGTTGTTAGTTTCCTTCATTTCATTTCATTCCCATTAACATCAAACTTAACGTCATAATGGCCGTGTTAACACAGTGACCTCAGACCGGCACCACAGAATATCACTGTTCATGTGTACAGACCATAAACATCTCCACACAAAAGCTCTTTTACACCATTAATGTTGTACCAGTGTGACTGACCTCAGTTCACTCCACCCATCAGTGAACATGAGGTCATGACTGACTGAGACCTTCCACAAATACATTTCACTGAAAGAAGAATCAACACATTCTGAGGAACCCGCAGCTCGGTGAAGAATACAAACACACTGAAGTGGTCGACTCATCAACAGACACACAGACACATAATGAGAATTCTCTCATCATTTATTCATCCTGGTGTCATGTCAAACCCGTATGACGCCTTTCTTCTTCAGAGCAACAAAAAGATATTCTGAAGAATGTTTATAATCGAACAACACGGACTTCCATTGTATGAACACAAAACCAATGAGACATTTCTCAAAATATCTTCCTTTGTTAACACATGAGGGGGGATATAAATGTATGGGGGGCTGTCACAGGGTGGTCCTTTACAGGAATTCACGTTCGACCACACATTTAACATCAAAAGCATGTAGTTAACATCTTTTATAGATGGAGTTTCATTCAGTGCCATTTTTAAAAACAGAGTATAACATAATTTAAACTGAAAGCAGATGTTATTCTGGAGAAACGTCACATAAGTTTATCTTTACAAAAGTTGTTCCTGTTCGGCTTGGTTTAGCATGAAACATTTATTATTTCTGTGGCTGAAGCTGACCTGAAGTCAGTATTATAACAAGAAAGGATGATATAAATGAATGTGTTGGATTGGCTTTCCATCTAGAGAGTTTTACACACATGAACAAATCCGGTAAATGACAGCATATGCTTAAAAAAGTATTTTATTTATTTATTTTATTTATTGAGCAATTCAATAGTCAATGTTTCAAATAATGAGTTCAAATAACTTGCACATTTTATTATATGTACTGAATTTGAGCCAGTGGTGTAAAATAGACGTGATGGTATCAGGACATTCATTTGAAGTGGAAAAGACACAACACATATGGTAGAGAACACCCGGATCACTTTCCACCCGCTTCATTATTTATCAACGGGGTGGACAAACCCTCCGTCGACTCATTCAGTCTGAAACTCAACTCAATAAACTCAAACACTGACGGTATGATCACGCTGTGTTGAATCACAGTCATGTTTGCAGCAGCGACGAAGAATTTCGTGAAGCAGGTGGGGGACACGGGTCGACTGGTTCATGTCCCGAGCCTCAGCGAGGCGGATCGATATCAACCCCTCAGTCTGGTGACCAAGAAGAGAAAACGACATTTCTGGAAGAAGACTAAATTCGCCTCGAGTCCTTTCTCACTGAAAGACATACTCGTGGGAGAGAAAGAGATCACGGCAGGTAAAGACGTCACTTTGTATTGTGTACAAGAGGGAATTAAATAAGAAAGGGATGATCCTTGGATTAAAGAATTGTAATGTACGACATGGAGGCCAAGATCCATACGACGTGAAGCGGAGTGCGGTAAAATAATGCACAGCTTGCCGTGGATTATCTTGCTTATACCACTGTCACTTGCCAAGTTAAAGCTGTTATTGATGTTAACTTTCCAATTTTTGATCAGACAGGTGAAAATGACTTTCATTTCAAACATTGATCAAACTGACCTGTGCATTAAACGGTTTTAATGCACACCTTCCAGAATTTCAATAGACCATTGTTGCGTCCCTATTCGCATACTATCCGTCCTGAATAGTATTCGAAAACAGAATTAGTATCTCCCAAATCATAGTATGTTGAAAATAGTATTTCAAAGATTCCTGGGTGGTCTACATGTTCAGGTAGAAACTCTCTGGAAGTGCAGAATGATGCACTCTCTAAGGCCGTGTTCCCACTTGACTTCTTTTTTTTGAAGCTATAGCGTCAGTTTTCCATTTTAATCCGATTGAGTTAACCGTGCTTTCACAAAAGTCCTGAGTGCTTTTTTAAACGCCAGCGCCGCCATCTTTTTCGGCAACTCGGAGCATCTTTTGAGGTTGAAAAAAGTTCAAGTTTTCTGAAAAAATAAAACTCCCAAAGTCAAGCACCTTTTTCACAGCTAACCAATGACAGAGAGCTGTCGTTTCCATAACAACATGCGCGGAACGTGATTGCTCGAGAAGCCTCAAGCTCGAAAAAAAGGCCAAACACCTGTTGGAGCATATGCATAAATGTACGTTTATTTTCACTTTCAATAACTTTTGATTGCAGTATAGTTGTTTTTAAACAGCAAAGACGCTTAAGTGCTTATAATTGAAATAGAATTCCGTTACGCTGCCTATGAAGCCTATCTCCCTAAGCTCGCACAAAGCTAACTTTGAACATTGCCGGCTGTTATTTGTAACCACAACGCTGTGAGGTTTGTCCAAAAAGAAGTCAAATGTGAACACAGCCTAACGGCTAATTTGACCCACAAGTCACTGCAAGAGTGCGGAGTTTAGTGATGCTCCACTGCATCAATACAATTAAATAACTGATGCATAGCATGGTTTTAGTACACAGTGTAAGGAGGCGAATCGGGATGCAGCACATGGTATAAATGTCACACCCTCTCATTGGTCCACAGGGGTCTCGTCGTATCAGCTCCTCAACTATGAAGACAAGTCTGATGTATCCCTCACCGGGCGTCTGAGCAACCATCTGAAACACGATGTGGGCGTCAACATAAGCGGTTCAGATTCAGTTGCGGTGAAAGCTTCTTTTGGAATCGTGACCAAACACGAGGTGGAGGTTCCCACATTACTGAGAGAGCTCAACTCAAGGTGAAGAACATGTGGTTCATTTGGTTTCTGTGAATATCTGAATGACAGATGAGATCTCGTAAAGGTCTCAATGGTTTCTCCAAGACATCAATGAGATTAAAAGGGTCATTTTCTCATCTGTGATATTTCTCCTGAGAAAAAGAGTCAGAAATGTCCTTCTGTGTTCTGTTCTTCAGGAAAGTTGATCTGGATCACTGTTTGATCCGTCAGTCCAGAGACAGCGGTCGGGTCGTGTTGTGTGTGGTCATGGAGAGCATCCGCACCACGCGTCAATGTTCTCTCACGGTTCACGCTGGAATGCGTGGAACCACCATGAGGGTAAACAGAACCCATGCCTGACCTCTCAAAGCTTTACATACTGGTTCTCTGATGATCTTGGTCTTCTTCCACAGTTTCAGATTGATGACGGGCGAAACCCTAGAGGTCGTGACAAAGCCATCGTTATTCCGGCTCACACCACTATAGCATACAGCGTGTTTGAGCTTTACGTGCGTCTGGACGGCCGTCTCGGTGAGCTTTTCTCTCTCATTCACTACACTCGTCTGTTTTCATTGATTTAACCAAAGTGCTTTGGATCAGATATATGTGTAGCGCCAGAGTCAGAGGGAGGGTTTGAGAAAGAACAGATTCGCGAGCAGCTCGGAGGAATCATCGGACGCTTTTCCGTGGGGAGACTCAGGAGATTCCTGTCGGGAATCATCTACGGGAATCCGTTCAGATTAGGTGAGACGCGGCCGGTTGTCGTCGTCGTTTAGGGTGCATTTCCAAAACGTGCACCAGATTGTGTTCAGAAGGTGTTGACGTGTCCCTCTGTGTTCGCCGTAGATGACAGAACGTTTGAGGAGCTCACGCAGTCTGACATGTACATGGATGATGTGGGGATGACGGATTATTACGAGAAGGCCGCCAGCATGACCGACCTGTCCACGGGTTACCTGAGGGACGACAAGCACACGCGTGTGAATCTGCTGAATCATAACATAGCTAAAGGTCCGTGTGCTCTGTGTGGGATGGGTCAGCAGAGACGTGAGACTGTCTACGGATGTCTGGAATGCTCGTCGGGCGGAAATAAATACGTCCGTCTGCACGCCGTGCCGTGTTTTGACCTCTGGCACAAAACTCTGAGGTGATGAAGGGCTTTATACGGATAATCTTGGTACTTTTTTATACGACCGCAAGATGTAAAACGAACACTTTTAGTTTCTGTCACGCAAACACGTCGTCTATTCATTTATTTGTTCATGGCTCTGACAGCAATTTTTAAAGAACAACGAACGCAAAAAATTGTTCTCAGATTATTTGTTTTTATGGAAATCATTGCTTTGAAATTTCTCACGATAAAGCCACAGTTATTAAAGGTCTGTCTTTTAGAAATGAATGCTAGACACAAACTTTGTCATTGGTGCTAAACTGTGCATTGTTTACATCATTAAGTATTTATCCTCAAGTCAGTATTTGGATGGACTGGTGCACACAGGACAGATAGCAGATATTCTTTGACTATATGTGAAGCAGCTGGTAAACTCTCCGTCACACTGAATAATTAAAGGATTATGAATAAATGATTGTGAGGGTCACATGACTTCAGAGGAAGTGCATCATTAACAGTGTGAAACACACACCGAGTTCCTGTAGTTTGAGTTAGCATGCTAACAGTCTGAAGCGTGCCGGGTTACATCATCATGTGTGTGTACTCGACACCAGCGGCTCACAACACACTAATGGATGGAAACAAATTTAATGTACTTGAATGTATAGCATACGGGTCAAGAACACACAATAAATCATTCTTCACAAACTCATGACGTCTGTTGCTGTGCTCCATCTGATCTACCATCAGTTTTCTCTTTTTAATGACAAAAAAGATGACTATGTGAACTTAGTCTTTTATAAAACCTCTTGTAAATATATAATAAAATCAGTGTACATGCAGGTCTTGATTTTAATAAGGGTTGAAGGGAAAGAGGTGCAAAACAAGAGGGACTGGTGACAGACAGGGAATGATTATTTTTGGTCTTGCACGGAATTATTATTTATAATAAGATCAAAAACATGGATTAAAGTAAACATTTTGATTTCATGCCTCTTTAAACACAAGCTTTCTAAATGTTTATGTTATTTTTATAAGTATTTTGGTAGGTTGACACGTGCGCGGGCTATCTCTTTCACCATGGGCGTGCTTTTCCCTGTGACGAAACAGGGATCAAGACTTACAAAAAACTTTCCAAAACAAGTGTTTTAAGCATGAGAAGCCAGCACGTTTAACAGTGTAAAGAAGTCAGAATATTCACTAAGCCACTGAATTTTTTTTTGTGCGTATATACACAAAGAGGTATATAGTCATTTCCCAAATGTGGAAAATAATTATCATTTAGATTTATTATTAAAGACTTTGTACTAATGTTGAGTAGTTTGTAATTTAAACTGGAGCTCGTCAGGTTTGACAAAAAAAGTTTAAACAGTCAAAAGTAAGGAGCATGAATAACTGCAGTCTATGCATTTTTCTTTTTGTATATAAGAGCTTTATTTTAGTGTTAGTTTAGTGTTTAGAACATGTGTTACACCTACTATTCTGATCTTGAAGAAAATAAAGAATGGTACATAATAGTGCATTAAAGATACAACAGCGCCATCTATTGTAAGTGTCATCTTACTAACTGCAGCATATTGATGTTATGGGTATTTTTTCAGTAGGAAAAAAGAATGAGTGGATGATTCTTTTAACATCTTTATTACTTACAAAAATAATGACCAACATTCTGCATTAATGACAAAATCTGCACATATGCAACGGTCCTTTTCATTTCTATATGAAAGCTCGCATCCATCGCTCTGCTCATCCAAACTTTTCCACATCATATACAATCAAACAACATCAAAAAGCCACACGGACACAAATAAATAATAGACCTTTCTCTTCTCTTCAAATGAGAAATAAAGCACTTTTTGATCCTGAATTACTGGATGAGAGGACTGAACTTCTGAACTGTCCGTTTGGCACAACATCACCCCCTATCATTTCCAGTTCAATCAAAAAAAACAAGTTTCATAAAGCAACAGCGATTATAAATATAGTATTTAGTAACCAAATAAAGACCAATGCAACCTGCTCCGTCCCTACACACAGGTCTAAAACAAGCGTGGATATTAGTACTGAGGTCGTAATATTCATCATCAAGTTACTTCCGCCGCTTTAAAAAAACATGAGCTGTTCTAAGATCAAGGCACTTGCGGCCAAATACATTTCAGATCCGCCGAATACTGTCGTCTTCAGTGCAGGTACCGTCAGCAGCATGCGCATGAAACCATGCCTGTGTTCAAGATGCAAAACACACAAGTCCTAACATAAGTTTACTCACCACATCATCTCATTCAAACTAAATAAATACCTTACTCATTCCTTAAATCAAAAACGGTGTAAAGAGAGACATGTTAATGCTACAAAACTCACATGGGTGACCCTGACAGATATCTTTATGGTAAATAATGTCCATCATGTGACGTTCATCCTGGTCATGAAAGTCTCTAACTACTTCTGTGAACTGGGACATGCTCATAGTAAAAACCTATAGGGGGCGATAAGTCTACATTCTTGGAATGACGACAAAACCAACCTCACAAAAATACTCATAAGGGCTCCACATGCCGCACACATTCACACCCCAGTCCAGCGTTCTGCCCGTAGCCTCAGATCTCTAGTGTTCGGATTCAGACAGCAGGTGCATAAACCAGCAATCCGCTGTCCCGTTTAAAGAACTTTGTGGAAGCTAAAACTGAAGCTGAATGTCTCTGGTGCAGGCGGTGGTCCTGTGCTTTGGTCATTTTGATTTAGTCAGTACGAATGCAGCAGCTTCTGGTTGAGAATCTCCCAGATCATAGCTTTCCTGAAATACGGCATGTGATTCTAAAAAGAAACACAGAGGGGGACTCAATAAATGACATCTGAATCTATTCCTGTAAACTCACATTTATGAAGAAGCGGTACCTGTCTGAATGTGAGGCTGTGCCCTCGGGTGATGTAATCGGCATATTTGCATACAAACACCCCGCAGTCGCTTCCGTTCTTCTGCTGCGGGATTTCCTACCAAACAGGATTTTCCAGACATCAGGTATAATTGGGTTGTGCTTTAACAGCGTATCAAATTAAACGTCAACCATTAAAACAGGTGCGTACGGAAGGTTGTAGACTGCTCACTGTCCACTTGGTGATGTCCAGTTCTTTGCCCTTCTTCACTTTATACTCTTCCTTCAAATAAAGTCTATTAAACAGACAGAGTCGTCAGGTCAATAAGATGTGAGAGTGCTGTGTTATAGTTCACCCAAAAATTTAATTTAACTCTGTCATTTTGACTCACCCACAGGTTGTTCCAAATCTGTATAAATTCTGATGAACACAAAGGAAGATATTTGGAAGAATGTCACTAACCGAGTAGATCTCATTCCCCATTGACTCCCATAGTATTTATTTCCCTACTACGGCTGTAAATGGGGGATGAGATCTGTTTGGCTTCTAACATTCTTCCAAATATCTTCCTTTGTGTTCAGCCGAACAAAGACATTTATACAGATTTGGAACAACCTGAGGGTGAGTAAAAGATTTCATTCTTGGGTGAGTTTTATTTTGTTGTTTGTTTGATTTTCAACTGTTGAATGAAATAGGCATTGAATGAACTTCGTTGGAATACTGGCAAGTGTATTAAATCTGTTAACAAACTGAACAACTCAGAAAGAGACATGGAAACAAAACAAGGAAAGGCGTACATCACTACAAATCTAATAACAACACAGACACTTTTAATCTCATCGTTATTCTTCAAATGTATGTAATAATATATTGATCAGAATATTCTGCACGCAGTATCATCCAGAACAATCTCACTTACAGGATCATACTGCAGATGTCATCATGCCTTTGGCCCATGGAGTCGTACGATCGCATAGACTTTGATTCAAAGTCAACAACCTATGACAAAAAAAACAGAGAATTGAAATATTTGGCTCATCATGATTTTTAAAGCTTCACACATTCTACAGTCTGATTCAAGCACCACGAAATTGAAGGCCAGTTTCACAAAAAATGGTCATTAGTATGTTATAAAACTAAACGCAGAAAACTCACAGCAAGGGCCCAATGAACCCCCAGGTGAAGGGGGATCAGAATGATGTCATACATGAAGAGATCTACAGCCTTAGTCCAGCGCCGTACTGCTGCGTGTCCACCACCGTGTAACTTGGGAAAGAGGAATGTGCTGAAGGAATAAACCCTCCTGCCCGCTCCGTCCTGTTCACTGCGTGACATCACCAGATTCATGTAGAAGTTGATCACCTGTGAATGAAGATTACAAATAAACTCTCTGTTTGTGAGAAGATTTAACATCTGAACCACATGCAGACATGAAATCTTTTCAAATGAAACTTGCAGACGTTACCTCATCATTGAGCCAGCTGCCCTCCTGCAGGGTTGCCAGATCCCTCTGTGTGATGCGCAGTTTAAAAGCACTACACACAACCAGGTTTGGATCATACGGAGCGAGAGCGGCGCTCACCTCCTGCTGCATCTCCTGTTAGATCAACCAATGTGTGAAACCCTATCTACTTGTCAAGTAAGTTCCTAATCAGAATTAAATTTTAAATTTTTTTAACAAATTTAAAGCTGGTATGAGAAAAGGAACAGCAGAGCGATATATTCCTTTGTAAAACAAGACAAACCTTGCGGAGTCTTGGAAACTCTTCAGCGACATGTCTAAGTTTATCAGTGAGAGCGTCAGGTCTGGACAGTAAGAAAGATCCTGCCGTTACGTCTTTCTCCTTCAGATTTAATCTGGCTTCAACCTCGGCAGACAAATCCACATCTACAGGCTGAAGAGACGACATCATTATAGAAAAGACCACTTTTATTCATATCAAAATATACATCAAACAAAACTAAACAACATTGAAATGTAATGTTTGAATAATAATTTGTGGACACTTACAATGTTTCTTGAAGTTTGACCATCCGAAGCTCCTTCCTTTACATCACTTCCTGATATGCTCCGACTATTATCTTTTGTTCTTTAACAGAGATGGATAAACGTGTAAGTAAAGGCTGATATAAATCGAGAAAACAGACAAGAAGAATTGAGATCAGTGTTACCTGTCTTTATTATGTGTCTGTGATATTGGATCTCTCCAGACAGTCATGTTAGGAATGACTAAATTCAAACAGAAAAATAATGTAAATGTCATAAGGTAAAGATTTCTAACACACAGGTCATGTGGGATATCACACCTGATCTCACCTCTCACTGGAGCAGGTCTGCTTATGTCAATGTTACGACGAAAGGAAGAGGACTTCTGTCCGTCAATAGGGAAAGTTGAGCTAAAGAAATGAGAAATTGTAATTAAAGTATTTCTGTGATATAATCGTCAGAAATAGCAGATTTGAACATACATTGGAGGCTTAAATCGTCCAAACGGCAAAGGTTTACTCTTGGAGTATTTCTCTGAGGCCATTTCCACAAGCATCCTGTAATGCTCTCGATCGCTCTCTCTCAACGCCTGAATCAAACACAACCACAGAGAAATCATCATGACTTCCACAAACCTCTCCGTTTATTCCAAGCAAACAAAAGATCTCATCAAACACTCCAACTGAAGGTGAGAGGATAGGTGTTGTACCTCCTCGACGGTCAGGCAGGGTCTGTGCGTGCGTCCGGCAGACTCCATGTCACAGGGTTTAGTGTTGAGCTCGTGTGTGGTGCAGGACGGCATCAGATTCAGAGATCTGCGCTGAGGAATCTCTCTGCCTCTGTCCTGACCTCCTTTATACGACATCCCTCCGCTGATCGTGGAAGATAAACGCACAGGTTGTACATCATTTCTGCTCTTTGTTTTGAATCATTACACATATTTCAGATTGAAAGTAGGGGTGGGCGATAATATCGGGATTGTTGTGTTAACGATGTGCAAATTCTCATTATCGAGTATTTAAATTACTTCGAAAAAAAAAACGCATTAAAACTCCACACATTCAGAGGCTGCAGCAGTACGTCACGTGATTGCTGTTCTGCGCATACACGTCGTCATCTCTCTCACAGGCATGGTTAGCGCATGGCCGCCCGCAGGTTCAACACCGGTGATGTGCCGAAATCTGTGACCTATCGAAACCTGTGACTAAAGAGCGCTGTTTCATAATTATTCACGCGAGAACGTGCCTGACGCACATGAACGCTAACGCGAGATCAGAGGGGAAGTTTCTTAACTATTTACCTGACCGCCCACTCCACGATGACGTCATGTTGCCTCGCGCTCTTGTGTTTGTGTAGCTTATGCGTGAAGCCGACTTCTGGAGAAACAGAAGCGCCGACTGAATACTGCACAACAAGCTCTTTCATTTAAAAGACAAGACCTGAATACATTCTGTACTATCATAAGGGTTTTTAGATTAGATTTTAGATTCAACTTTATTGTCATTACACATATACAAGTACAGTGTAACGAAATGTAGTTTAGGTCTAACCAGAAGTGCAATTAGCAAGTGCAGATATACAGTGTGAATAAATACAGAATACAATATTAGGAAAATACTATACAAATGTTGTATGAAAATATGACAGTCGGTATGTACTATGAACAATATATACAGAAGGCTATATACTGTGAACATTAATGTACAGGTGGTTATGAACAGATAACAATATAGACAATACAATAGTGCAAGTGACTTAATTGTGCAATAGTTACAGACATTAGCTATTAAAGTTACAGTGCAGTAGATGAGTTAATGCAGTTGTTGAAGTTATAGTGCAATACATGAGTAGATGCAGATAATACAGTTACAGTGTATTTGATGAGTTAGTGCAGTTATTGAAGTTACAGTGCAGTATATGCGTTAATGCGGTTATTAAGGTTACAGTGCAGTAGATGAGTTAATGCAGTTATTGAAGTTACAGTGCAATAGATGAGTAGATGCAGTTAGTTATGCAATAAATGCAATAGATGAGTTACAGTGCAGTAGATGAGTTAATTCAGTTATGGAAGTTGTTTATTAGTGCAAATGAGCATTCAGTGTAATATTCCTGGTGTGCAAGTGAGCAGTATAGAGTGGAAATGATGCTATGTGTGTGTAAACAGTCCGGTAGAGCAGATAACATGAAGTACTGGTGTGTACAGTTCAGTCATGGATGCAGCCCTGTTATGCAATGTAAACAATGTAGTAGCAGCATTAAAGTTAAAGTTATGAGGGTTAGTGGAATCAGTGGGGAGCAGAGTTCAATAATGAAACAGCTCTGGGAAAAAAGCTGTTTCCTAGTCTGCTGGTTCTTGTCCGGAGGCACCTGAAGCGCCTACCGGAAGGCAGGAGAGTAAACAGTCTATGAGCGGGGTGAGAGGAGTCCTTGAGAATGCTGCGAGCTCGACGCAGACAGCGTTTCCCCTGGATGTCCTCAATGGAAGGGAGTGTAGTCCCTGTGATGCGCTGGGCTGTTTTCACCACCCGCTGCAGTGCCTTGCGCTCAGCAACAGAACAGTTCCCGTACCAGACTGTGACACAGTTGGTCAGGATGCTCTCTATCGTGCAGCGATAGAAGTTCACCAGGATAGTTGAAGAAAGTTGGTTCTTCTTCAGTGTCCTCAGAAAGAAGAGACGCTGGTGAGCCTTCTTGACCAGGCATGAGGTGTTGGTGGTCCAGGACAGGTCCTCCGAAATATGGGTCCCCAGGAACTTAAAACTGGAAACACGTTCAACAGCCATCCCGTTAATGTGGATGGGGTCGTGTGTGCCTCCTTTCGCCTTCCTGAAGTCCACGATGATCTCCTTTGTCTTGGAGGTGTTAAGGAGCAGGTTGTTGTCTGAGCACCATGTGGCCAGGTGCCGTACCTCCTCCCTGTAAGCAGTCTCATCGTTGTTGCTGATGAGACCAATCACTGTTGTATCGTCTGCGAACTTGATGAAGGAGTTAGATCCATTCACAGGCCTGCAGTCGAGTGTGAAAAGGGAGTAGAGAAAGGGGCTCAGTACGCAGCCCTGTGGTACACCAGTGTTGAGGGTGATGGTGGTGGAGCAGATGTGGCCTAACCTAACAAGCTGAGGCCTGTTCGTCAAGAAATCCATAATCCAGTTGCAGGTTGAATTGTTAATGCCTAGGTTTCCAAGTTTGATGATTAGCTTGGAAGGGATGACGGTATTGAATGCAGAGCTGAAGTCTACAAACAGCATGCGTGCATAAGTGTCCTTATTATCCAGATGTGTGAGCACGGAGTGCAGCGCCATTGACACTGCATCATCTACGCTCCTATTGCTGCGGTAGGCAAATTGGTATGGGTCCAGTGTGGATGGTAGAGAGTCTTTTAGGTGTGACAAGACCAGCCGCTCGAAGCACTTCATAACAATGGGTGTGAGTGCTACAGGGCGGTAGTCGTTCAGGCATGTAGGGCTGGAATGTTTTGGAATGGGAACAATGGAGGTGGATTTGAAACATGCTGGAACAACTGCTTGGGCGAGGGACAGGTTGAAGATATCCGTGAAGACCCCAGCGAGCTGCTCCGCACATGCCCGGAGTACGCGACCAGGGATGCCATCAGGGCCAGCAGCCTTACGTGCGTTTATCCGGCTTAGTGCAGTGTAAACATCTGTGGAGTTAAGTGTGATGATTGGGTGGTCAGTAAAAGGTGTGAGCCTGGTGGCGGGTTCCTTATTGTCTCTCTCAAAGCGTGCATAAAAGTCATTAAGCTCGTTCAGAAAGGCAGCATCTGTGGCTATGGGGATGGAGTGGTTGGGTTTGTAGTCACTAATGGCCTGGATGCCCTGCCACATGCGTCGAGGGTCAGAGTTGGTAAAATGCTCCTCTAGCTTCAACTTGTAGCAGTGCTTGGCCTTTCTGATGCCCCTCTTCAGATTTGCCCTGGAAGTACTATAGGCCTGTGCATCACCTGATCTGAAGGCGGTGTTGCGTGCTTTCAACAGGAGGCGCACTTCCTTGTTCATCCATGGCTTCTGATTAGGGTATATGGTGATCTGCTTCTGAGTTGTGACACTATCAATGGTGGTATTGATGTAGTCCAATACAGAAGAGGTGTAGCTGTCTATGTCCGTGTGAGAGCCACTGGTTGCCTGAGAAGCAAACATACTCCAGTCTGTGTGTAGAAACCTTTCCTGGAGTGTGAAGTCTGCCCCCGCAGGCCACACCTTGATGGTCTTCACTGATGGCTTCACACGATTAATGAGAGGTGAGTACTTGGGGGTGAGGAACAAAGAAAGGTGATCAGATTGACCCAGGTGGGGGAGGGGGGTCGCGGTGTAAGCTTCAGCCATGTTTGTGTAGACATGATCCAAAGTTTTGTTTCCTCTTGTGTGGCAGGAAACATGCTGATGAAATTTAGGGAGCACTGTCTTTAAGTTAGAGTGATTAAAATCTCCCGCAACAATAAATGCAGCCTCCGGGTGAGCAGTCTGTTGTTTACTGATGGCTGCATGAAGTTCTTTCATAGCAAGCTTGGCATCAGCATCCGGTGGAATATAAGCTGCCGTTATAATGGTGGAAGTGAATTCCCGTGGCAGATAAAACGGTCTACATTTAACCACGAGAAACTCAAGGTTAGCCGAGCAGTGTCTCCCGACAATAACAGAGTTCGTGCACCAAGCTTTATTGACATAAATGCACAGTCCACCTCCTCTTGTCTTACCGGATTCCTCTGCCGTTCTATCCGCCCGGTGTGTGTTGTAGCCCGCTAACTCAATAGCGTTGTCCGGTATGCCGCTGTGTAGCCATGTTTCCGTGAAGATTATGACATTGCAGTTTAAAAGTCTTTTGTTGTTGATGATGCGGAGTCGAATCTCATCCATTTTGTTCACTAATGATCGTACATTAGCAAGGAAAATGCTGGGTAAAGAGAGCCGGTGTGGTGTTAGCTTTAGCTTAGCTCTTAGCCCTCCGCGCGTTCCCCGCCTTTGTTTACGATCTCGACGCCGCCGACGAGCACTTCCGCCCGGCCGTGTGGGGTGCGTAGCATCGGATGTTTTGATGATCTCAGGGACGAGTTGAATGTTGCTGATATAACTTCCGGGAATGCGCAAACCGATATCCAAAAGCTCCTGCCGGGTGTACGATGTGAAGGCACAACTGTTCTGTACGAACAGGCCCGAGATGAGCAAGAAAAACACTATATAATTGCTAAAACTGGAGAGACGCTGAGCCTCGCGATGTTCACGCGCCGCCATCTTGGTCTATATTTTGTCTTGACTCATAATTTGAAGTAAATCTACATGTGAACAGTTTGCCTATAATGTTCTATAAAGTTTCAGCATCTGGCCATGCTAGTGTGTGCTTTAATAATAGTGACTATATTTTATTTGTCTGTAAATTGTGGACCTTGTTTACTTTGATGTCATTTGTTAACAAATGTATATTATATTATTTGAGATATTCTGGTTTGGAAGTGCACCTTTTGGGCACATTTTCCTTTTTATTTTTGTGCAATCTTTGTTCTGGGCAGTACTTGAAGTTAGGTATTTGTTCAATAAGGCCATAGGTGGTAAGGCAATAAAGCCGCAAGGACACATGGTTGTGTGACATATGTTACAGATCAGAGTACTTTGTTTACAAATGCTATTTGTTCATTATTATTATTATTTCATCTTGCTTGTATGCTGCACAATTTACATCACAGCAGAGGTGTACAACTGAATGTTTACTCAGAGTTCAATGTTCTTACACTAGTTCAATTAGTATTTTGTACGTCTTTAACATGTAAATATTCAAGTAAAAACAATTCAAAGAAAATAAATAAGCACTGTTTTCATTCAACATTGTGCCATTATTATCATCAGTGATTAAGTAACTCAGACTTTTAAAATCACATTTTTAATGGATATTGTCTAATTATCGTTAAAATCCCCAAAAATATCTAGATATTATTTATTGTCCATAGCGCCCACCCCTAATTGAAAGTTAACATTTTCTCAATCCACTGAATCAGCATGACTTACTCAGGTTTCCTTAAGGCCTGTGGGTTGTGGTGAACGCCGAGTGCCGTTTGCTCTTTATTTTTAAGCCCCATTTCCACGTGTTTATCTGAGAAGAAACATCATTACACATAAGTCACATATCACATTTGAAGCTGCATCTGAACTGGCGTTTAGGTGTATTTAATGCATGTGAAATAAATGCCTTTACACAGCATAGAAAATTGCATATATAAATGTCAGGAGGTGACCGTATCAAATATATCAAAATAAATGATCATGGATGTTTTGATTTTGCACAGACTGGGAGGTGATCATTTGGATTTTATGCTTCACTCAGGCTTGGTTGTGTAAAGATGTTTGCACATGTGTGCTTGTCTTAAATGGCTCACAATGAACACTGAGAACACATGAAACAAACAAACAATCTTACTCACCCATCCCGCTGTTTTCCATCCATGTGCTCAGGCTGTTGCTGTGTATGTCATCAATACCCATAAACTCAACCCTGTTGACCTGCGGCGCACACCCGGGAACACAACATGGAAAGCACATAAATCCAAAGCTGATGTAAACAATGAAGCGTGTTACAGAAACTCAGGTGGATTACACAAGCCCACCTGCGTGAAGGATCTCTGCTTTGCATATTCGCCATTTCTGTGGCGTCTCGAACGAAACAACCCAGCTATTCCTGCGAAGGTCTTCTTGACAACCCTGATGATTACATCTGTGAAGACAGTGACACAAACACAAATTAAAAACATATCTGATCTGTTGGTCTCGCTAGATCTACACGAAAACAGAGAACAGATGTTTAGATGACAAAATATTCACCATGTCTAGCTCTTTTGATCTCTGGATGTTCCGCCACACCATCGGCGGAGTACACACTGCAACACACAATCAAACACAAACCAGTTAACAGAACTTTATTTGCATTAAAAAAAAATCTGACTAAAATCAAATAAATCAGCCCAGAGAAGAAACAAGTGTGATTGAATATTAAAGAGATGTTCTGATGAACAAAACAGAGAAAGATATTTGGAAGAATGCCTGTTAACAGACAAATTTTGACCCCCATTGACTCCCAAAGTAGGAAAATTTCTAGAAATTTTGGTAATTCATGAGCACACCTTTCTGAAAGCAAATGTACATTTGTGTGTTTTTGGATACCATTTTGAAGAAATACTGTACAATCACCATGACAAACGAATACGACAATACATCATGTTTATCACTTATAGTAAAAGTATATTAACCATGGCTTTGACAGATTAGTTACAACTTGTTATATCATTGTTTTACCACAAATATCATGGTTGCTATGGTGAAACCTTAAAACTTTTGTGGTTGCCATGGTTTACCACTAATATCATTTTAAACATCTGGTTACTGTAGAAAAACCATAGTTACCATAGAAAACGAATCTATTTAGTGTGCAAACAAAACTGTGATTTAAAATAAGTAAACCAGTCTGATAACACCAAACAGTATATTAATAAACTGTTTACATCCGACTGTATATTGTTTGTTCAAAGAGAAATGTCGTGACGGTAGAATGACAGTAAACAGTGTATCGATTCACCGTTTACAGCAATTAAAAGTCAAATATAAACACTCTGTGTAACGACAAACAAAAACATTAGTCAACAAACTGACACCAGTCAGAACAAACTCTTAAAAATAAGCCAAAAAATATTTTTAATCTAAATAGTCATAGTTCACCTTTGATAGTTACGTTTGGTGGGCCTGCTGCTCTCTGTGCCCGCGGCGCGCGCTTCACCGTTACCGTGCTCGCTAGGCCAGGCTGCAGATTTCCCACCAGAAAAGGGCACGAAGAGCGACGATAATCCGTCAACTATCCATTCATACATCACAAACCACCGCGACGAATAAGACTCGTTGTCGTTTGTTAATGCCAGGTCTACCGAAACTTCTGTAATCGAGAAACGAAAGGGCTTGTGGCTTCAATTTCCTTCCGTTCCGACCCGTGCGTAACTGCGTCATTGATTTGTCAACTGAGACATGTCTGACGATAGTCTAGCCCGCCCACTCTGCAGCCGTCCAATCACACCGAGTTGAGCGCTAAACAGTGTTCATAGAATGCCACCGAAACTATACTTTGTTAAAAGAACAACACAGTTTAATAAAATTGTTTGATATTTCTGTCTGTTGCATTTAAAAGTAAGTAAAGTGACAATCTATACCAATAACAACTAGCGAGCGAAGTAATCTAACCAATCAGAATCGAATATGAACATCACGTGTCTTAAAGTGGAAGAAAAAGCGTTTGGGTGTGCTTACGGTCTTTTAAAGTTCTACCTTCGTCAAGCCTTATGCAGCAGATAAATGATATGATGTCATTTATTTCACTTAGTTGATAACAAATTAATAATCTAACACAATCTAAAAACAGTACAACTGTAATGACTATACAAAAATGTGCATCAATATTACAGCAAATTAAATAATCAAATTAATAAAGATAATGTGGAGCTGGACATTGAAGACGAAGAGGGATTTGTCTGCATTCTTCATTTTAGACTAGAAGAAAAAGAAACGAGAGGAAATCTGATGTTAGTTAGACATAAATATTTTAAATATAAAGAGATAAAAATGTTGATACCTTATATGTTTACTTTGTGTTTTTCAGAGGCCAAGAGAAGCTCTTGAGTTCACATCATCAGTTGTCATTCTATAAAGATCATTTAAAACATGAGTATGTACCAAAGACTCACAAGAGCTTTCATGCGGTGCTTCAAACCACTACAAATGAGAATAATAAAAAAATCTATCTGACAGCACATGTATCAATGTACATTTAAACAAGACCAGTTTTTAATTATGGGATTTTTGCTTCTAAACTTTCTAGAAAATAGTTGAAGGAAACGTTCCCTGTTTAAATGTTGTTTTATATTTTAGTTATGTTGTTAACTCTTACGTGTTTAACGGGGGCAGAGTGACTGGACCAATCACAGGCTGCACTGATGTCTGATATGTCCCGCCTTGTCCTACTGGCATAGGTGGCCAAACCGAATAACCAATTGGAGGAAGAGGTGGTCCATGAGAACCGTAGTGATGATGGTGATGAACAGTGCCTCCTCTCACTTTTAAGTCATGTTGCTAAAAAAACATCAATATTGCATTATAACTTCCATCTTATACAGTGAACATCCCATAAGCAACACCCCTGCATGATTACCTGTCCTGATAAGGCTTGAGATGTGACCTGGCTGGGACCGCCTCCTGTTGGAAGGGCATTCAGCATCATATTGTGCATGATGATCTGGTGCATCTGAGCGTTCTGCATGAGCATTAACTCCACCATATCTGTTTTCATTACAACAGTAAAGATCTCTCAGTTAAGGCCCATGACATATACGGTTGTTGCCTTCTTTATGCATTTCATATCTACCTTCTTTTATACTGCCTGATCTGTAAGGGAAGGTCTGTGGGGGCGGGATTTGTGCTATGAGAGGCTGTTGCTGTGGTAACTGCTGGATAATGGTGGCGGGCTGCTGTGGAACCTTAATGATGGATAAATCACATTTAACACAGCCTTGCGAAACAAACACTGCTCATATGTAGTTTTAGAACATACACAACACTACGAAGGCGAATGAAGGCACAGATATTTTGTGTATGTTGAGGTCAGTTTGGTTCTAGTTGACGGAAGTATGGAGAAACAGCTGGGAGTTGAGTGTTCATACAGTGTGTTGAATGATTCTCGGGGGTTGAGGGGCAGGTGGAGGTGATGGAATCTGATGGATATGAATGGGAGGCACAGGTCGAGGCGGCCAATGCTGAGGTTCATATTGACCTGGCCTGCGAGCTCCATCCCATGTGTGGGGCCTTCCGAGGTCTTCCATCATATGTTGCTCCTGTTAGAGTTTCATAAAACAAGTTTAAGTCTTAGTTTCGTTATAAAGTTGTGGGTAAAACGGCTTCTTTTCTAGAATCTCGGCTTCTATTTATATGACATGTTATTTTCATATAAACTATAGTATACATCTTAAAGTCACCATGCAATCAAACAGGAACATTTCAGTGTTGCAGTGATTATTATACATGATTTATCCGTGCACACCATTATTATTTTTTATTCATTTGCACTTGTAATCTTTGATTGAAAACGTTAAGCTTCTCTACTCCTCCCAACAATAACTCTTCTCCACATGACGTCAGCAACAAAAAAAGTTAGGACATTTTTAGCCCTCCCCTATAGGCTCAACTTACAACATACCAATAAAAGATTTTAATTTCATAAGCCACATGGAAACAAGTCACGATACGGAAAAGAAGTCGATCGCAACTTCCTTTTCATGGTGACTTTAACTATACTAGACTTTAAATGTTTTGTTTAGATAACTAGAAGACTTTGTTGTTGGAATGATCATTTACTTTTAGTCATTTATCAGACGCTTTATCGGAACCGACTTACAAATGAGGTAAACAATGGAAGCAATTGGAACAAAATAAGGACAACAAAAACTATAAGTTCAATTAAACTGGTCTCATATAGCCACAGTCTATACATTTTTTGGGGAGGGGGTTTGGATAGAAAGAGTAGAAAAGAGATAGAAGTCTGATCTGATGGGTCAGGTGCTGATCTATACCCTCAGTCTCTGGAGTAAGTTCCTCTTGCGCTTCAGAGCGCTGTGTAATGCTGCGTGTGTCTGTCCATCATAACTCCCTGTGAATAAATGAACAATCACTCATTTATGATGCGTACTGTGTGTCAAACATGTTGTTTTCAGTACATGCTGATAAAAGACATGTAAAGACTCCACTAAATGCACTGTTAGTTGCGTTTGGATGAAAGCATCTGCCAAATGCACAAGTGTAATGTTTGTAGCCAAGTTTTCTTTCGGCTTTGCACTAAGATTATTAGAAGAAAACACATCTGAGTATAAAACACCTGCACATTCATGCCAGCATTAAAACATCATCAATGCTTTTCTCAAACACTTATATATTCACCCCATTGATGACAAACAATGAACTTTAAAAACACATAAACTGTGAAACTATAGTGGCGTGTTAAATAACTGAAATGAGTAACTTTCATACTTGTGGAGTATGCTGAACCCTCTCGTTCACTGTTGTCTTGTCTCTCGTTTTCCAGTCTCTAAAGGGAATAAACATATTACAGAAATGAATAACTTTATGGTCATATTTTAGTATAATGGGTGATTTTTGATCAACATTTTAAGGTTAAGTCAACTCAACTCACCCTTTCCAGCATTTTCAGTCTCAGTCTTGTCATGTGGTCAACCATTGGATCTGCCATTTTACTAGCCACTTGTTGCCTGGTCAGTTTTTGTATCCGCTGATTTAGTTTGTTGCTCTTTCTTGTTTTAAAGCTATTTTAGAAACATGCTTACAGTCATTTGTATACGTTGGCTCTGTGTATCGTATCATCTCATGATGGCTTCTTGTTTATGTTTGCTGACTGAAAGTGTCTTCGTTGTCAAAAACATATCTGTGTTCCTTTGCCCAACCCAAGAGTTGCTAGTTACACTTCCAGATCGAGGCTGTTTTGTTTATTTGTAATAATATTGTGGATCCTTCCTATAAGTGCACTTCAAGATAAACATAGACCATTTGGTGCATATTACACTGTGCATTTTTCAACGTTATAATGTTTTATAAATAATACATTTAATAATACTTGTAATAAATCATTATTATATTGAAGAAAAATCCTGCAGACAGATTTTTACACATTGGTGTTTACACTTTTGTTTGGTTCTACTTATTATTCATTTTAATTCTTATAATAGAGCAAAATATTGCGGACATTACATAAAATACAAATATTATTATTTTTATAAATTAAAAATAAACGAAACATATTTTATTAATTTAATCGATTTTTTTTTTCAAATGTTGCTACGCAAGTAGAAACATCAACAGTTGGAGCTTCTTTTTGATCAATTATTCACCCGGGCTTTTACCCGCGTCTATCATCTGTCAATCATCCTCTCCAGACCGCCACAACAAATGCACAACCTGCAGAGAGGGGCATTTCTTTCGCTCTTTACTATAATAGGTTGCTGCAGATGTCAATCAAGGGGTCATTGCTAGAAACGTTCTGTAATTGGTCAGTCACTTCAACTGCGTTTAAACGAGGGAGTTTTCAAAGAACAGGCGCGTGTCTGCAGTTCTAAATATCATTGGGTGAAAGGTTCACATACTATGTTCTGATAGGTTCTCACACACTGTCAATCCGATAAGGGCGGGCACAAACACACTTCGCGGCCATGTTGAAATTTACACTGACAGTTACTCCTCAAGAAATCTGTGAAGTCACAAAACATTGCGAGTAAATCGTTTGTGTAGTTTTATATAAACGTAATTTGCTTCTGCGTGGCGCCCGCTAGAAAGTTTTCCTCGTCCCCATGAGATCCCTCGATCCAGGAGATGGATCAGGATGAGAGGCAGAGGAAATTAGCGGCCGGACGAGCAAAGGTGGGCGCTAATGTTAGCACTGTTAACGTCTTTGCACAGGCTAGTAGAGAATTTCAACGGACTTTACTTTAGATCTTTAATTCTATCTTTCACTGCTTTAATGTGGTGCTTTTTTCTAGCTTTCGTGGCGTAACTCACTTCTGTATCAGAAGTTATCACAGTCGCTTCTATTGTTCTTAACGCAAATCTTAATATAAACTTCTTTGAATGCCTCATTTTTTAATTCAGGCGGAACGAAAACTACTTTATTAAAGCTATCCTGTATTTTTATGTGTTTCACTATATAACGTTAGGCAGTTTAAAAGGCATGCTAGTCGTTGTTATTTGATAAAACAAAGTAAAGTTATTCCGTGCTTATTTGCAGTAGGTCAGATCTTCTCAGTTGAAGGTTCATCTTCTCAGTTGCTCCGTGATTGTCTTGTAAAAATCGCTTAAAATAAGAGGTAACTCTAGATTAGGTTTAGACTTAAGTTTTTAATGCTAACCAATCTCTGCGGTTATATTTAGCTCGTGAAAACTTCTGGAACTTCATTTCTTTCACGTAGAAATGAAGTCACTCACCTTTTCTTATGTTTATCTTCACACCTTAAATCACGTGTTCTGCTCTGACCACATTCATTATTTAAAAGTTTTCTATTCCTTGAATGACATTCTTGAGCTGGAGGTGATGTGAAGGAGACGCCTCACCATTACAATATCAACTCTTTACTAACTAAATATAAAAATACACATTTGGTGTATTTTAGGAAAGGAAAGATTGACATGTTTCCTTGTTTTCTGTCGTCACTGTTGGAAAATGTAATTCAGTGGATTTGTTTGCGTTTTGTTTTTTTAGGCTCAGAAATTGATATTCATGTTTATATTGTCAGGTCATTGACTTAAAGCTAAAAAAAAACGACTGACAATATTAGTGCATTCCTAAAACTTTTCATTTGGATGTTGAAGACCTCATTGTTCAGATCTGATGGCAGTTAGTTGCCATGGCTTTAGTTTACACCTGACAAGAGTTTGAGTCCCGGCTCATGGTCCTTCCCCGATCCCACCCTCTCTCACACCCACTTTGCTTCCTGTCCTCTCTCTCCTACTACACTAATAAAGACAAAAATGAATTTTAAAAACAACTGTATTGTAAAGTCTTAACCACTTTTTCTCAAATATACTACAATTGTGTGTTATTATGAAGAGTGTTTTTTTGTGTTCCAGTATCTGATGGGATTTGACACTGAGCATACAATAATTTAACATGTGTGTATAAAAACAGGACCAGCAGAATTGTCATCTTTTATGTTAACGTATTGGTTAAAGGATGACATTCAAGGCAGCTTCAGTCAGTTCTTCACTCATGTGTGTATGTTTATATGAGAGGTGTTTCTGCTCCTTCTCTTGTTCCTCATAGAGCATCACTTGTCTTTACAGTCTTCATTCTCTTTTGGTTTTAGTTCTGCTCACGAGTCACATGGTGTGTTTTGTTTGGTTGGTGGATTGTTGTCACATGACTGATTCAGAAGCGGTCTCATTTGACAGCTGTTGGGTTGATGCACCGTTGTCATATTTAGTCAAGCAGGGAGCTTTTGAGTTTGCTTTAATCTAGAATAAGCTTCTTAAATCACCAGAGAATCAGATAAAAAACTAAATTGTGTCAGTCATCACCATACGTGACGCTTTTGGATCAGGTTCCCCACAGAGTAAAGAAGAAATGATTTGTAGAAGATGAAGTACCAGTGTGACATGTTTTTTTGTTCTGAGAGAGATATCATCTGTTTAGAAATTAGCTTTTTTTAGCCTGGTTTTCTCATGATATGGACTAAACATCTACAATGGGCATTTAGCTTGGAGTACATTTTTGAACATTTTTGATGATAATGCCCTCCGTGGGATTTGTTTGATGTGAAAACGCAACATGATGCTGATGCTATGTTCTTGTTATATCTTCCTAATGTATGTTTCCCTTTACCTGTCCCTCAACCTGTGGCGCAGCTTGCTCACTTTAGACAGCGGCGTGCGAAAAGCGAGAGTTCGGGGACGCAGAAAAAGACGGCGAAGAGGAAGGGCAAGACTGTCCAGACTAATGACCGGTCTACGGAAGAGCGCCACCTAGAGGAGCCGGACACAGACCTTAATCATGGAGATATCGACAAGGGGCACTTAGAGGTTTGTCCTTTTTATTAAGAAAATGCTTTCTTAAATTCATAATGTTTTCTTATTTTCTGGCTCCAAGGGGAACACAACAAAACATTTAGGATAAAGTGAAGGCACAAAGTTTATATTGATGCAGCAATTGCAGTAAATGCATATTAATATAGATATTTGAGACGAGAAAAAAGGAAATGATAAAATAAAGAGTACATGATCCTTCAATAAGCTGTAAACACAGTGTGTTGTTTTTGTGAACCGTATTTGTTCTCCATACTCATGTAAAAATAAATGGGTCAGCTGGCATAAGATTGCTGCAGGCAGTGTAGTCATGGTAACACAAACTGAATAATATTCATCTTTGTCTGAATCTTTAGTCATCATTGAGAGCCGATTATGCCGACAGCTGTATTCCAGAGATCCATCAGATCTGCAAAGAGACCAGTGAAACTGATGGACAGGACCGCTGTTCCTCCGCTGGGTCCGATCAGATGGAGGGTGAACTCGCTGAAATGATTGTAGTTGCACAAAGTGGCAAAGAACAACTGATGGTAAAGCTTTAGCTCATGATGAACGAAACACAATTCTCTGTGTGGTGTGTCAGGACTGTGGGTTTTTGTTCTCTAGATTTAAAGGGATACTTAGGCAAAAAAAATACTCGACGTCTGGTTGTTCCAAACATGTATAAATGTCTCTGTTCTGATGAACACACAGGAAGAAATCTGGAAGATTGTCAAATCTAACCCCCCTTTGACTCCCTTAGTGTTTATTTTCCCTACAATTGCAGTAAATGGTGGGTGAGATCTGACATTCTTCCAAATTTCTTCCTCTGTGTTCAGCAAAACAATTAAAAGTATAGAGCTTTGGAACTGTCCTAGGGATAAGTAAATGATGACAGATTTTCATTTTTGGCTGATGTATCCCTTCGACACACATTTTGGGCCATCTATGAATTAAGCAGCTGAACCAGCACTTGCACCCAAAAAAAAGATGCTAAACTGTCCCTTAACCCTGTATAATGCCAGAAAATATAGCAATAAAACTTATCTTATACAAATCCAGAAAGGAGGATTTCAGTGTTTGCACTGTTTTCATGAAATAGATCAAAGAAACGGTGTCTCTAAACTGGGTTACATTTGTCCTTTTAACTGATTAATTTGTGGTCCTGGTCACAGAGATCTAGAAACCTGAGGCAGAATTCTGCTTTCTGGGGTCTCATTCGTAGACTCGCAACGTTCATATTTATAAAAACGGTCTTTGACGTGGGAAAGTGCTTAGCGCCACGTCACGATCTGAACAGACGTACACACTTTTGCTTGTCTGAGTGCTGTAGGTTTTTGAAAATAGAAGTAATTCACTTGTATAAGAGTTGGATGTTGACAGACGCTCTTTCATGTATCATGACATTAATTATACATCTTTAAAAGGTGGAGATCTGAAACTGTGCAGCTGCGTGCAATTTCACGATTATTTGGGATTTATAGATTTCACATCTGATAGAGAGGCGTGCACACATTTTCTTTGCGTATGTTCGTTCAATGAATCACACATACACACTTTGAGAAATGATCGTAAATCAAACTTAGGACAGTTTCAATGCAGCATTTGAATCATTAAAAAATAACATTTCAACGTCCTAGCTGATTTTGACGAAATGTATTTGATTGCTGAGAAAACCCAGATATCAGCATTTTCTATCGAACTAGATGTATAACATTGAATACATACAACTTTTATACGTTTTAAAAGTTTAACATAAATGCAGATACTGTCAAGATTGCTTGCTTTTCTTCAATATCATGTAGCCCTACATCACACAATAAAAGTAATGGCAGGTGTTTGAATGGAATCAAAAAAATCATGGTCTTGAAAAAGATATTTGATCAGTTTTGCTGCCCAAGGATCTTAATTGAGATGTAAGAGTTGAATTTTTCGGTGAATTGTGATTTAACAATTCTTCACACAGCAGTTGCAGGCTGCGGTGGAGAAGCGGAATGAGATCATCTCACAGCTGAGTAAGAACCTGCAGGTGGCGCTACAGAGCAGAGATCAGGTGCAGCTTGAGGCGCAGGAGCTCACCGGTCAGATTCAAGCGCTACAACAACAGCTGCAGCAGGTGATCCTTGTTTTTTTACAGGATACATCACTGTACTTTAGGTACAAGAAAAAATATTAAAAATTGTTAAGATTTTTGAAAAATGTGAGTTTCTTTCTTTACATTTGGTTTAAAATATCATAATAATGTCATGTTCTGAACCCAGTATGGTGCAAATCGTAGAGTCATTCATTAAAAAATGTTCTAGTCCCCCCCATGTAAAATGTGACCTTGTGTGGCTTCTTTTACAGACTAAAGAATACCTGCGCAGTAAAAGTCAAGGATCTGTGGATCTGACACAAGCTGCTCATGTGCATCTACAGCTGGAGGTGTCACAACAGGTCAGACTAAGAGAGTCAATCAAATTTTTTTTTCGTCCATTGTGTCTATTTTCCCGCGTCGAACTGCGATGAAACGCTCTGTCAAATTGGATATCAGTTTTGCACAATGTGGCCAGAGCCACTGCAGTTAAACAGATTATACTACTTAAATGGCTCTTTATTATTTTTATATTTTTCTGGATTTTTCAAAAAGAGAATGAATTGTCACATTGCTTCAGGTCGGTGTCATTTGCATAGGCTGCACACCAAAACGTAACGTGCTTATTTATTAATATTTATCCGTACTAATTCATCGATTCAGTTTACTCCTCAAACCATTTGAATCGTCACACAGTATAATCAATTTTCAACTGGCACACGGTGAATCGTCACATCCCTACTAGATTAACAAAATCTGGAAATAACTTGATATGTTTACGTAGTACTGTAAACACAACAGTCATAACCAGTCATTGTCAAGTTAATTGACAGGTGTGAAAATTCTGACATTTTCTCAACTTGCGTTTATTCATATAATGATGAAACATGTTTACTTCCGTGGGTTTCCCTCATGAGCGTGTCACGGTTACTTATTTTATTGAAACAGTGCCACCTAACTTACAGGAGTGAAATAGCTGTTGGCGGTCGGTCCAATCGCCCTATATGTGAAAGCAAAGGTTGTTGGTCATTCGCATCGCTTAATCGCATTGCCTGCAACCTGACAACCCCTTAACAGTGTGTTTTATAATAGATCGGTTAAGATGTATATCACAGTGCGTATGGAACTGATGTTTCTTGTGGTTTGTAGATGACGATGGAGCAACAAGGTCTCCTGACCCAAAAGGAGGCTGAGATTACAGACCTACAGCACAAGCTTGGTGTGATGGAGAGATCTCTGTTTCAGCTTCAACACGCCTTTACACACAGAGATGTTGAAGAAACCCATGGCCAACACACTAGTTGGTTCCCAGAGAACAGTTTTGACTCAAACTCTGATGCTTTGCTGAGACGGTTAAGAGTCGAGCTGGAGGAGGAGCATGCAAACACCCGACGTGCACAAGAACAAGCAGATGCGTTTCAGAAGCGGATACGAGGCATGGAGAATGAGAAGATGGAGTTGGAAGCCAATCTGGCTGAGGTTCAGGTTCAACTCAAGATTGCTGAAATGCAAGCCCGTGAAGCCCAGCAGTATAAAACTGAGAAAGACGAAGTGAACCAGGAAATGATCAAACTGAGCCAGCTTGTCACAGAACTTCAAAATCGGCTTCAAGCAGAAGAGGATTCAGAACGCAACTTGTGCTCCAAATACGAAGCCGATATTTCAAATTACGATGTCAGGCTTCGGACACTGGAGGAGGAGAGGGAGTTAAATGTCGCTCAACTTACTGAAAAACACGAGACGGATCTCAAGCGTCTACAAGAGGAGCACGCTGAAGAAATCGGACGCGTTCAAGAGCTTCTGGATCAGGCACGACAGCGACATGGTGTTACTGTGGAAACAAACTGGAATGAAGTCTCTGAAAAGCTCTTCACTGAAGAGTTGGCCGTCAGCAAAGATTACAGTTTCGACATTTCTGTGAGTGGTTTTCACGACGTGCTCATGGAGCGTTACCTGACCTCTGAAGAGCATCAAGACGGCTCGCTGATTGAAGGAAGTCTGCTGGAAAACTCCGAGACATACCGCGTTGAGCTTGACAGTGAGTTCATATTTCACGCATCGGATCATCCTAATGATGTCACGTGCAGCAGTGATGCATCAGAGACGAGGCTGTCAGAAGACGCTCCCCAACACGGTGAGATGTCCTTCACCGATGCCCTTTGGCAGAACTCAGCCTCGGGTGCGAGAACGACAGAGCTGAAAGAGCTGAACGACAGCGCCGCTTCTGTAGACCTCGCCAAAGAACTCCTGATTCATCAGTGCAGAGACCTCTCTGAACAACTAGAAGAGCGCGAACGACAGCTTGAGGTCCTTCAAGAGGAGGTAAAACATTCTGCAGAGGAGGTGGAGGAGGCACGGGAGCGCTGGAGCAAAGCGTCGGAGGAGCTCGAGGAGGCCAAATGGGAGCTGGAGATGGAACGGGAGAAACGGATCTATGGTGAGGAGATCATCAGCCAGAAAGAGCATGAGGAGGACAACCTGAAGAACACGCTGAGCCACCTGCGTATCCAACAGGACAAAATCATGACGGACGACGCGGATTCTGATGATGGGAACTGGTGTCGTTTATCTTTGGAGGAGCTGCTGAAGGAGCTGAAGGAGGAGAAGCACCGGCTGATCGGTCGGCTCAAACAGCAGGAGGAGTTTGTGAAGAATGAGCAGAAAGCAGTCGGTGACTCTGTAAGTAATGACGTTCAAGTTCAGCCTTCGTCTCTGCAAGCTCAGAGAGATGAGTTGATGTCTCAGCTGGAGCAACAGAAAGAAAAACATCAGACCACGTCAGTGCTGCTCGGTCAGAAGACCATTCTGTTAGATCAGGCCAACGAGGAGCTTCAGCGGCTCAAAACTCAAGTAGAGGAGAAGGTTGGAGCACTGCAGGACTTTGAGAAAGACAAGACGGATCTTGAGTCTAAACTCGCATGCCTTAAAGAGAACCTCTTGAATGTGGAGGATGAGAAAGCTGCTCTGGAGAGACGTCTCCAAACTTTGGAGAATCAAACCAAGAGCATGGAGAAGACTCTGGAGTCAGAACTGAAGGACTTTGAGGTTTGAGTCTTGCTTTACTACACAACTGACAGATGGTTTGCTTCCAAAACGCTATCAATCCATTTTGATAAAAAAAAATTATTAGAAAAACTGTCATTTTATTTTGGGGGAAATGATATTCATGACAATATTTTTTTTTTATAAATCTATCTATTGAATCAATATAAAAGATATTTTTCATATTGAAACTGTTAAAAAATACACAAGTAAAACAAAACCACAAGAAAATCAAAACCGGTCTAAAGGAGCACGGGAACATTTTTTGTAAAATACAAGAATTCATTATATGGGTCAAATTGATCGATTTTTCTTTCATGCCAAAAATCATTAGGGTATTTAGTAAAGATCATGTTCCATTAAGATTTTTGGTAAATTTCCTGACTTAAATATATAAAACTTTTATTTCTGTGAGTGGATGACCTGCTTCAGCGCCTCTGATTCACAACTTCAAAGACCATTATCTCATGATTTAGATTTTTTGCTCCCTTAGGGTCCTGAGTTTTAAACTGAAGGCACTGGACATAAAATACATTGACTCAGTTATCGCTCCTAAACGAATTCAACGGGTCACATTTTTTATGTTATAAATAAGTCCCCTATCTTCTTGATCTCCTCACGTAAATGATTAGATTTCAACGTCTCATGTTTCTTACCCACTGCAGAAACAGGTTCATCAATGCTGTCAAAATTATTCATTTTCTGTTTGTTTGTTGAACACAAAGTACAGAGTAGATCAGGGAAACTAGGACGCCGACCGTATTCAGACCATATTTACAATGCATGGAATGATGTGCTGTGATTGGTTGAGCGGATATATCGCATTCTGCTGTGAAGTGAGACTGGCGTATATTGCGGTTTGGAAAGAAAGGGAGAAAACATGACAGAATAACACGGCGGATATCAAATCTTGCGTAAAATAAAAGTGACTTCAATAAAATACAGATTTTGCTGTGAATATTCTTTTTTTTAATGGCGTTTATCGTGTTTTGTAACCAAACTCTTCAAATGCTGGGATAGAAAAATCTGAATGTTATATCTTATCAAAGAAATGGCCGTGTGTGTAGACCTTATGAATATGTGATTTGAGGTGTTTGGTTGATCATTATTAGACTTCATCTGTTTCTCTTTAGCATCATCTTGAGGTTAAGGATGCTGAGCTGAAGGTCATTAAAGAAGCACGAGAGAAGGCAGAAGAGGAGCACATGGAAAAGGAGCGTGTTTTAGAGGAAGACATCGCCACAGTCAATCAGAACCTAGAGGAACGACAGAAACAACACGAGGAAGAGCTGAAGAGTCTGGAGGAGAAACATCGCACAGAGGTGAGAAACAAAGAAATATTGTAAGGAAACCAGTAACTTTGTGTTGACACCTACTGTATTATTTCTCCTATATGACATATCGCTTATTGCTCCCTAAACTCTTTGTATGTCGCTTTTGATTAAAGCGTCTGTTAAATGACTAAATGTAAATTTAAATTACACAATATTGTGCAATTAGTTCAAGTTGTTTTTTCATACCTCTAGATGGAAGACTTGAATTCCCGCTCTCTAAGGGAACTCACTGAGCTGCGTGCTCACCTCGAGGAAGAGCAGAAGAAACAGATCAGCGTGATCAAACAGGTTCAACGAGTCGTCCTTCAAAGCAGCTCTTGTTTATCTGGAGGTCTTTACACCAGCTGCATTTATGTCTGTTTGTCTGCTGTATCAGGTGCATGAGAGAGAACGTGAGCGGGAGTTGAGCGAGCTGACAGATCAACAGCGTGAGGAAATGGAGAAACTCCGAGACGAACTCTTCAGAGAGCTGCGGGAAGAGCTTGAGGCCGCACATCAGGCCGAGCTGCTCCAAACACATGTACTCGTTCTCATCCTTCTCATCACTCTGAAATGTCTTTCCACTCTCAACCAATGAAATGAAGTAAATGTTGTTGTTTCTCATGTGTATTCAGAGTCAGCACAACCTGGAGCTTGAAGCGTCACGTCTGAGTTTGATGAACATGCACGCGGCTCAGCTGGAACACGTTCAGGATAACATGCGGAAGGAGAAGGAGGCGGCTCTCAGCGAGCTGCAGACCATGCTGCGGGAGAAATGGGCTCAAGAGAGCGCCATGCTGCAGACACGACAGCAGTTTGAGCTGGAGAGACTCCGCCAACAGGGTCGAGAGCTGGAGGAACGAACACAACGACTGCATCAGCAAGACATCGGTGAGGACAACTTTTATTAAAAATGAAAAGGCTATTAGATTTCTTATTTTTGTTCTCTTCATCCAGACTTTTTTAGGAGTGTTTGTATGTAATGTTTGTCACTGTATAGATGATCTGAATCAGGAGTGGGAGAGCAGACTTCGGGAAGAGAGGAACATTGTGGAACAGTTACAGGACAGTAAACTGCAGGTAAACGTTCTCTTGAACACCAAAACAAAACATTTTGTTCCCTTGTTTACTCCAACTCAAGTTTCCTTGTGTCTGAAGGATCAGTTGACAGATGCTGACAAGGTCAAAACAGATTTGAATGATGCTCTTGAGAAACTGAAGGAGACACAGAGAAAACTAGAAGAACTCCAGTCTAACAGAGAAGACGATGTCAAGAGTTTAGAGAAGGAACTCGATCAAGCCCTGACTGACAGAGATGCTGCTGCTCGTATGTATCAACGTTTATGCCACGAGATGTAGTTTTTGTGTTCCGTAAATCAAACCCTCAACTGTTAAGGTGACAATTAAGTGAAATGAAGTAACTGTTATATAACCAAACATATTAATGTCTGTTTAGGTGCAGTTGAGGAGCTGGTCACATGTCACAAAGTGGCGTTACAAGAGCAACAGGAGCGTGCCGGAGCGCTAGAACAAAAAGAGAAAGATCTGAAACAAGAGGTACTTCACACCTCACACACAGCTGAAATGCAAATGTTTGACCTTGAGTTTGCACTGAGGGGAATTGTGTTCACAAGGTTGAGCGTCTTCAGTCAGAGAGAGATGAGTTAAAGTCCTGTTCAGAGCAGGAGATCACGAACCTCTGGTCACAGCTGGACTGCATGAGAACAAACAGACAAGAGCTGGGAGGTGAGTCACTTCCGTCCCTCATGAGAAGTGTACTGACGGTTCTCTGTATTGACCCGTGACTGTCTCTGTACAGAGCTGAAGGAGCAGTTGCTGGAGCGTTCGGCGCGGGATGATGATATCGAGCGGCTGAAGCAGGAGTTCGCTCTGCAGCGGCAGGAGATTAAAGAACTGAATGAGACTGAGCTGGAGAACCTCCGCACCTACTTTGAGCAGAGACTCCGAGCCGCTGAAGAGAGTCATCGGGAGGAGATCACACTCCTGCAGCGCCGGCTCATAGAGGAAGCCCTGGAGGATTCTGTGCTCAATACTGCCGATGCAAGGTTTGGATTGAGCACACATGTACTTTTATTCTATTAAGAATAGCACGACAGAATTAATGAAAGATATCACAGTCTTATAAAGCACTCAAAGTTAGTACAGACCGCCCTGCCTGTGGAGAACTGGCTTTCCTGTTGAGTCTGGTCTCTCATGATTTTTCTCCTCTTATACACATACATACATGTACATTAGAGTTTGAGCACTGGGAGACTGCTTAATCAACAAACAATTTACATTTTACAACTTACGTGCTCGTTGACGTACCTTAACTTTAACAAACATTTTCTGTCTCTTGAATTTGCAGATTGCTCTGGTATATTGTAATTTAAGGTTTCCAGTCCTGATAACAATATTTGCTCTAAAAATATTGCTCAAAAGGTCTGTCTCAAGCTCAGTGTTTTATCGGGAACAACATGTTGCTGAATTGCTGAACTATCAAAATAAAAGTTCATTGCCGACTCATCTATTTCAGCTTCTAAGCTTTTATTTTGTTGTGATGAAGATGTTTAGGGGACATGTATCGGAGTAAAAGTAGACTTTTTGTTCAGGAAATGTAGTTGAGTAAAAGTCTGCAGAAATATAAAGACTCAAGTAAAGTAGAGATAAGTACTGTTCTTGAGTAGTTTTACTTCATTACATTACAACACTGCTTTGCATAGAACTGAATAATATCATGCGTCTTAATACTGTATACTGTCTTTAATTCTTTTCTGTTATTATTATACTACTTTATATTTTGTATGTATGTAGAGCTGTTTTACAACAATGAAAATTGTAAAGAGTGCTATATAAATGAAAAAGTTGAACATTAAACTGATTATGAAGGTACAGTTAGAAAAGAATGACATATGTTGTGTTTTGTAGTCTTCTCTCTGATGAGAACGGTGAAGAAAGCAGTGAAGCGATGGCAGAAATCACACGGCAGCTGGAGAAACACAAGGTAACAAACAAGCTCCGCTCCGTCTTGAGTTTAGATTTCATTTGAACTGCACAAAAGACATCGAAATGACTCCAAACAGCATGTGATGTCACAAGATGTAACCCATCAAATCTCAAGTTTGTTGTGATGCGATTACTGTATGTGTTTGTGTTTGTGACGTTCAGGAGGAGCTGGATTCTCTGCGTCTTCAGTTAGAGGACAGACATCAGCAGGAGCGACAGCAGCTCAGGTCCAGTATGACTCTGGCGTATAAAGAAGACTTACTGCAGGCTCGCACCGAGCTCACAGATCGATACTACAAAGACATCGACCAGCTCAACACTAAACATGCTCATGACCTGGAACAGCTCCGTGCTAAACTCTCAGACAACCATATCAAAGGTGAAGCTCCTGTTACTGGACACAGGGGGCGCTGTTTTTGTTTGTTAACCCTTTCATGTGTTTAGTTTTCATATTTCACTTTCAGATGTCATATTGAAGCCAAAGACATTTAAACTAAGCTACCATAGAAATCTTTGGGATCATGTCGTTGGGGGTGTGAACCAGTTGTTAAACGCCACATTTTGTCTTTCCCTCTCACACATCAGAAATTACTAAGTTGCGGCTTCAGTCGGCTCACGAGGTGGCGAGACAGGTGGAGGCCGAGGTGAAGGAGAGGACCCAGCAGCTTCAGGACACACTGACCGGTCTGGAGAACCAGCTGTCCCAGCTCTCTCTGAAGCACTGTGAGGATGTGGAGAGAGCGACCGAACGACACCGACAGATGGAGACGACAGTGAGTGTGCACATAACAGCAGGCCTTTATGCTCCGTACCTCCCTCCACCAAACCCCTTTATCCCGAGAGCATTCACGATGGTTGTTTTATAATCAAACACCCTTCGGCTGTATGTTTGATCCAGGGTTGTTTTTTTCATTCTCTTCACAGCATCAAAAAGACCTCGAGCAGGCGCAGAAGACTGAGAGGAGTCTTGTGACGGAGGAGATGAACTCTCAGAAAGAGGAGCTTCAGAGAGCAGCCATGGGGGAGAGAGGTGAGCTAGAGAAGAAGCTGGAAGACGTGCAGAAGCTCCTGGATGATGAAAGAGAGAGACTTCACACGCTGCAGAAGAGTCTGGAGTGTGAGGAAAATCCTCAGCTGACGGCCGTGAAACAGAAACTTCAGGCACAGCACGACAGAGAGATGAACACGGCGAAGACGGCCATGGCGGCCGAGGTGAAAGAGTTGAACGCTCTGCTTCAGGATCAGATGGAGAGGAAGTTACACGACGCCCTCTGCAGGTCAGTCATCTTCATTTCTCTTTTTTTTAATGCCTTCCATAATGCAGAGCCATTTAAAAGAAGGGAAGTTGTGAAGCGTTTGGTCCCAAATGTTTTTTTTGTTTTTTTGTTTTGAGAAGTGCAGGTTTTGTATTTATGTTTGCAATGAAAGTGAATAGCGAAAAGTTTGGTGAGCAAAAACTATGTTTATAATCTATATGTCTTAACTTTAGTCACAAAGAAGAACGGAAGCAGCTGGAAGAGAGGTTAACTCATGAGAGAGATGCTCTGCTGGATCAACAGAAAGAACATCTCGATGTTGAGTTACAGTCTCTGAAGGTTCTTTTGGAGGAGCGTGCTGCTCTATTACAGCGTCTTAAAGAGGAGTGTAAAGAACTGAAAACACAGCACCAGGAGGAACTCCAGTCCCTGAGGACCAATCACAAAACAGCTCTGGAGACCCTGGAGATGGAGCTCGTGAAAAAACACAAGGCGGAGCTCGACAAACTGGATGCTGTTTTTCAAGAGACCAATCTGGCACAGCTTGAAGCGCAGGAGGCGGAGCTTCAGGCACGACACAAACAAGAGCGGGAGGAGCTGGAGGAGAGACTCTTGGCAAACATGGATACTCTAGAGAGCACGTACCTAGAAGAGATCCAGACCGTACGGGACGAGAAAGAAAGAGGACTGCGTGAACTTCAGGCCATCCTGGAACAACGGTTTACCGGAGAGATTGAGAAGTTGAGGAGGGAGGAGCAAAGCGTCAGGGAGGAGCTCCGAGGCGAGCTAGCAAAGGTCCATATGGACAAGTTCACAGCAATGGCGATGGAACTACGTCAAGCTCATCAGGTGAGCGCGGCGATGGGTGAAATGGTTTGGGTTTTGTTTCCATTTGTGCATTTCAAACAAGCAGATTTGTGTTGATGTGCAGGAGGAGATGTGTGACGCGCTCTCGTCTCAGAGGAACGCTCTAGAGAACGAGCATCACACGGCTCTTGATGCTCTTCAGCAGCAGGTGGTTGCTCTTGAGAAACAGCATAGCGCCGCCCTGCTGGAGATCACTGATATCACCACTGCAGAAAAACTGCAGCTGAAGCAGAAGATGGATGAGCTGAGTGTTCAGCATCAGCAGCAGCTGCAGGTCATTCAAACGCATGGTTTTCATCTTCTGATGGATTGGTGTGGGTCTTAACTCCTCCTCTCTTCTCACCCTCATGTTCTTCAGGAGTTAAGGGGAGTGACCACCAGAGAGCTGGAAGCTCTGCGTAGGGAATTGGAGGAAGAGGCGTCAAGGCAACGGCTTCACTCCCTGGAGGAGGCGGAGCTTCTTAAGTGTCAGTCTGAAGCGCAGCTACAGCAGAAAGTAGAAGAGTTAAAGGTGAGGGGGTGTGGTTTAAAAGAGCCTATCTGCACCACTACTGCATGTAATAAAACTGGTTGAATTTTAGTGAGCATGCGTTTGTGTCATGGCAATATCAACAATGGCTAAATCCTGTTCCAGTGCTAAAGGAAGGAACATCTGGAGCAGGGGCTCAAACGTGTACTAATCCCTGCCCTGTACCCTACACTGATCGCTCCATTTATTCACATTAAACCACTCATCCTCATTCTCTGCCTCCCATGATTTTAATCTTGAGCTCATAGAGAGAGAAGTGTTCCTCAGCACAGGGTGTTTGTGACGTTACACTCGGAGCGGTTTATTGTTTGGCCTCTTTCCCGTTGGAGAATTAGAGAGGGCCTGTCAGTCCTAATCCTACAGATGGACTGAAATGTAGAGACACGTGAGAGATGACTGTGGATTTGACATGAGTGCGTGAGATATAGTTTATAGGAGTGAGTTGGATTGCTTTTGTGGAATGAAGCTGTGGATGCATCTCTGTGTGTTTTTTCCGATGATGTGTGTTTGTGTTTTAGGAGGGGGCTGACAGGGAGAAGACCGTTGCGCTTGAGGAGCTGGACAAAACTTTGAGACGACAGCACGAACAAACTGAACTCGCCTACAGAGAGAAGATGAGCCAACTCACAGAACAACTACAACAACTGGACACTGTTGTGTCACAGGTACAACGCGCACACACACACGTCTGGTTTATTATCTCTATGGGGACAGTCCATAGTTGTAATGATTTTTATACTGACAGTACAGACTAAATATTTTTTCCCCTAAACGTGAAGATCATAGAAAACTTTTTTCATTTTTCGATTTTTGAAGAACATGGTTCTGTATCTTTTTTTTTGCCCATGAGGACATCAATTTGGGTCCCCAAGGTTACGCGAATCCCCATGTGTTGGTGTTTATTCAGGTTTAGGTCTCTATCAGGGTATAAAAACAATACCCTCTGTAGACGTCATGACTGTACAAACGGTATATTCGGTCCCCTAAACCTGACCATCACAGAAAACTTTTGGCTTTTTATTATAAAAAAATCACCTTTAGTATATTTAGGGCATTTGGTTTTACAGGAACACAGGAAGTGTCCCTGCAAACCGTGTTTACATTGTTATAGTTATTTCATTAGTAGTACACATGCACATAGGGCTGTCACGATGATGAAATTTGGCACACGATTAATTGTCTATTAAATAATTGCGATTTTGGCGATAAATTGTCTGTTTAAAGGCTTTGAGAATTATATCAAATATTTACAATTAATTTATTCATTCAATTGATAAAATATAGATACATTAAGGAATGTAAAAATACTGTAAATAAATAGTAACATTCCCTATAGAGTGACATTTAGAGAAAAAAACTGAGATATGAGGATGATGTCGTCTTGCTGTGTAGATGAAGCAGATCTGGTATCACTTTAATAAAACTCATAAACACAAAAAATACAAATTGGATACAACTCAAATGATGAAGAAATGTAACTGTGAGTGAAGATCGAGGAGGGTGGATGTAAAATGCTGCAGATCACCCTTGTTTTAAGGATTCACAATCATTGGGGTTGTCTGAAATAATTGCGATGAGATGATTATTTCATAATTGTGACCGCCACACATCCACGCTCACTCAAGTGACAGTGTAGTGTTGTAAAGTAACTAAAACTGGTTTGAATAATGCAAAGACTGATTATGACACATGGATCTTGGTCACACACAACCAGAACACAGTGGTGTTAATCTTTCTGCTACACAACCGTATTGTATGCATCAGTAGTGATGGGTGGGAGACTGTGCCAGCGGGCCGAGTTTAGCTGTGGTTGTCATGGTTACATGATTTCATGTTGGTTTTTTGTCTTGTGATAACGCACCACACACTCTTCCAGCAGTTTTATTGAAGTGTACGTTACATTCACAGTCACTGCTGTTATCCTCTCTTGTCTCTGTCTCTTATACAGGACAAATAATGTTTCACAAAAAAGCTTTTGTTGTTTTTTTCAATGCATGAGCGCTTCCTCAAATGTAAGCGATGGGTTGACACCTCTCTGACAAATGCTGATGCACTTCCTGTCCGCATGATGACTGGTTTCTCGTCTGTGACTTGTCTCCTCAGTTGCGTGCGGAGGTCAGCGGCCTGCAGGTGGAGCTGGAGGGCAAACGGGCGGAGATGGACACGCTGGAGACGCTTCTGCAACGCAGAGGCCGTGAGAACCAGGAGGGAGATAATCTACTGGCCATGCTTAGAGCGGATCTCAACACCGCCACGCAGCAGAGGTCAGCTGTTCATGTTTCATAAAGTCACTGATATGAGGGAGGATGAAGTCATCAGCTAAACTTTGCTGTGATGTTTTCATCAGACAAGACGCGCAGACAGCACGTGACAAACTACAGAAGATTCTGGTCGAGATGCTTCGAGTTACCTGTGCAACAGAGGAGCACGTCAACCGCAAGTTAGGGACGAGTGGATCAGGTGCTCGCACGGGAGAGGAAACGCCCAACGCTAGGACCACCAAAACTAGCTGCAAATCACATGAAGCCGGTGCGTTTGTTGCATTACTGCTGCTTCTTTTAGGTTTGGTTGTTGTTGTGACATCTGTTGATCCATTTACAGAATGACTTGAGGTTGTGTTCTCTACACCATTTAAAATGTCTGTTGTTTGAATTGTTTTTTATTCCCTCTGTGTGTCTGTCAGAAGTGTCTGGTGTGGAGGGAGAGGCTGACTGCAGTGTGTGGTCCTCAGCGGTGGATGAAGGTCTGGAGTTATCTCAGAGGCTCTGTGAGAGCGTGTTCTCCGGGCCGGACGGAGAGATGGATGCAGAAGGAGAGGAGCTGATGATGGGGGCGTGTACACGAGTGCGCGCCGCTGTGGATCAACTCCTGGAGCTGCTCTCTGAGTCCTCACAGCAGGTGTGAACGCCGCCGTTTTCTTACGTTTGTAAAAGAGCTCGTGCGATGGGGTCTTCGGTACCCTCTCATGTCCCTGTTTCTTGCTGTGTAGTTGGAGCAGATGTTCGGTCTTCAGGCGGCACTGGGCGAGCGTTTCAGAGACGGAGGTGAGGTCAAAGCATCTCTACTCCTGCAGAACGCTCAGCTCCTCGAGCAGCTGGATCACGAGGCCAGTGTCAAGAGTCAACTCCAGCTCGAGCTACACAAGGCTGAGGGTCCGCTCCACTTCAGATCTTCATCTGAAAAAACACTCCTGTTCTCTCGCTTTTCTCGTTTGCTGACGTGTGTGTTTCCGCAGGTCTGACGGAAGGTTATGTAGCAGAGAAGGCGACTCTGGAGGAGGCTCTACAGCAGAAGGAGACGCAGGAGCAGCGTCTGGCGGAGGAGCTGGAGGTCACACGGGGTCAGCTGCAGGAGCTCAGTGAGAATCACACACTCCTCCGGCGTCAGATAGAAGCCCTCACCGCCGGCCTCGGTGACACTGAGAAGGGTGAGAGAGAGGACTGATGTTATTTACACGTCATGTGATGTCAGTTCTGTTGTTTGGCAGAGCGGTGACGGTCTGTGACAGAGATTGTGTTCATGTGATGGAGGCTTTCCTTTGATCCTTCAAATTCTCTCTGCTCTGTAGGCTTCCTCAGTGTCGAGGGAGAGACAGGTTTGTGCATCGGAGACTGAAAAACAGTTTGGACACTAACTGCGTTTAGTTTTTTTATGGTCTGGCCATCATGTGATGCTTTTGTTTGCTGTGCAACATGAGTAGACGGTCCTAAATCATAAGGCTTAATTCAGATTCTTTCTTTGCCAGTTTTCTCTCCATCCGGTTTGCGTGCTTTGTTTTTGTGAATCGAGGATGCACAAACGCTCCGCTGTGCATGTTTGCATTTTAATTTGCGAGCTTGTCATCGTGGCTGTCACACGCGTGGTTCATTGGTGGTGTTCTTCTGAGGTGCAGCTCTGCTGGCGGAGGCGGAGCGTCTGGGGCAGGAGCGTGTGGAGGTGCAGCGTCAGGCGGAGAAAGACTGCGGTGGGATGGCGTCCCGGATCAGGATGCTGGAGCAGGCGCTGGAGGAACAGCACAGTCGCGCTCATCAGCTGGAGGAACAACATCGCTTACAGACAGAAGACCTTCAGCAGCACATCCACGCTCTGGAGAAACAGCTGAAACATCACCGACAGTTCATGGATGTGAGTGCTCTACGCCGTCCTCTTCCTTTACTCTTTACAATAAACAGTTTGAACACTTAATTTATCTTCAATTTCATGGGTTTGGTTTCTAGAGAACATGGGAATAGTTGAGGAAACAATTTAAGTCGGAGTTATTTGGTACCTTTGATAAAAGTCATCTGCTAAATGCATAAATGTTGATAAATAAAGTTCATGTTTGATAGATTTGCTGCTGACATACCAGCACTGCAAGATATACTGAAGTACTGCCAATGTGCATATCACAAGGGTTTACAAGATTGAAATGATTTTAATAGAACCTTTTTGTTTAAATTGCATTAAAACAGATGTGCTATGTACTTCAGCATTAAAACATTGCTTTGCACTTTCAGAGGTGTAGTAATGCTTTCTTATCCTAGACAACATTTAACATTTATGTTGGTCCCATCATTTAAAATGTTTATTTCTTTATTTAAAGCAACTTTGTGTTATTTATAGCTAGGGATGGGCAATTTGGCAAAAATGTAAACTTGATAGTTTTTTCTATATTTATCAATAACAAGATTTATTTTGATAGATTAAAATACTTTTTTTAATGAATTGTATGTATCAAAATAATGTTTTAAATACAGTTTATTAACAAAACAGTCTAACATAATTTACTTTTAAACCAATGAGTCATTGATATGACCTAATAAGACATGTACTATTCCAACAAAGCGGCTATTAGGCCATAAACAACATGTGTAGTGGCTATTGTTGTGTTTATTTCTGCTGTCCGTTAGACTGTAAAATTAATCCATGTCGAGTCAAAATGCCAATAGCTTATCATCGTTATTGAAATAAATTCTAACGTGATTCGATACAATATCGTTTATCGGCCCAGCCCTATTTGTAGCATTATTTTGAGCATTTCTGTGTTGCATTATAGTCCTACGATCAGCTGAAAATGATCAATGATTTCACTGTGTGTTATTTGGTCAAATACTTTCAGATGTAAATATGTGTAAATGTGTCATGTTCAGGAACAAGCGGTAGAACGGGAACATGAGAGAGATGACTTCCAGCAGGAGATCAAGAATCTGGAGGCTCAGTTGAGACAGACGTCTAGAGGACACGCTGGAGGAGACGGCCGGGGTGGACGGGTACGAGTCAATGTTTGAAACGCATGTGACTGAATGAATCTGAGTGGCTTTGAGAGATCTGTGAATGACATTTGGCTTTATTTTCTAACTGAATGTTCTAGATTGAGGACTTGGTTCTTCAGGTATGTTCCTCGGTCCTGTAGAAGCTTGTGCATGGCTTATGAATCCTCCCTGATTTCATGTTCTCTTTAGAGATAGTAGCATCTTATTTCCTGAACAAATGCACTTATTCTCTTTCCCCGTGTGTCTTTTGTTTAATGTCTTGGTTAACTTAGAAAATGTCTTGCTCTAAAGACAGAACACTGATAAACTAAGCTGCCTTAAGACGTCTTGTGTATAGTTAGGTTTGTCGTCTCGTAGCGCATTAAACATCTCCATCCTTTGTTGCATTAAACATCTTTGATCACAGTGCCGCCACATTTTCCCTCATGCATGTTCATCGCTCGATCACGCTTGCATCCCTTCGATCTGTTGTCATCAGTGATGATATCTGGTTGTGTCTGAGCAGGTGGAGAGTCTTCAGGCTCTGATCAAAGATAAGATTGAAGACTACAGCGTTCTTCTGGCAGCCAAAGAGCAGTGTCAGCTCGATGTGGAGGAGCGAAACGAGGAGATCGAGAAACTAGCATCTCGTATCCGTGAGCTGGAGCAGGCGCTGTTGAGCAGTGCTGAGGCCGGCCGGACCGTCACGCAACTCGAACAAGACCTCCAGAGAGCACACAAGAACATCCAGGAGCTCACACAGGTACACACGGACACACACGCCGTATGATCCCGTCTACACACACACTGTTCTAAAGCTCTGGTGTTTTGGTACAGGATAAAGAAGCGTTGCAGCAGCAGCAGTACGCCAATAAACTCCAGATCTCAGCCCTGCAGTCTAAACTAGATGAGACCAGACATCGTTTCACTGACTCGACCCCTGACCCCAACCTCAGAGAACAGCTGGAAGCAACTCAACAACAACTGCACGCCAAAGAGCAACAGGTGCGTGTATTAAGAATGTGAAAACTTGTTGTTCAATATGAATCAGAGTTTGGAGATAGATATTTTGATCTTATTACGCAATCAATAAATAGTGTTTCCATGGAAACAAGTAAAACCATGGTGGCTCATCAATCACTTGAAATTTCATTCTTTCATAATTTGTCAACTGTTCACGAGACCAATGAGACTGCAAGTTATTGTTTTGCTTTGTCAAGTTGCAGCATGTCATTGTGTTACACGGTTCATATGAGGTTTTGTGTGTTTTAGCTGGAGTTGTTGTCTGAGCGTGTGACTGAGCTGGAGAAAGATCTAGACGTGAAAGATGAAGGGATCCGACAGTTCACACTACAACTGGAGCTCAGGAGCCGAGAGAGCAGAGCTACAGAAGAGCAACTCCACGCTCGCATCACACAACTACAGGTACATCTAACACACACACACAACTCTATGGGAGGAGTATAACACTCATGTTAACCAATCGCTTTGGCTGTCATTCATTGATCGAGTGGAGCACACATCTAGGTTGAGCTGTTTGTTGTGTGTGTTTTGTAGGAGACTGCTGAAGCTCTGACCAGACGTCTGGAGGAGAACAGCGATGACTGTGACCTTCAGCTGCCGTCTGCTCTTCTGGAGGAGAAGAATCTAGAGATCGATCATTTAAACCAGCACATCCTCCAGTTACAGCAGGAGCTCCACTTGACCACCGATAACAAGGTGACGTCATCATTTGGATATTCAGGAAGTGATGGAATGACATTTCTCGGAGTATGTTTATTCCTGTATGCTCATGCTGAGTTCAGACTACACAATACTTTTGTCTTTTGACTCCTAAAATATTTTACATGCTGATGACATTGAGAAAGCATCACCGGCAGCAGAAATATCAATGTAACTCGTTACGCCATGTTTTGCTCCTTTCGGTCAGCGTCACAGAAGTGACCGAACCAGTTTCTGTCGAGACGTCGTGAAGCATCCGTTGTTGTCTGCGATGCATTATAAGAACACAAGAATTGCGTGTATGAATCGCCCCATGTCAAAGGCTCATATTGTGTAGTCTTCACAGAGACATCGTGTGGTGATCCAACAATCAATGACATCATTTATTTGATGATCTTGTCCTACAGTTTTATAGAATTGTTTCTGGTTTTCTAACTTTCAGACTTTAGAGGAAAAGCAGGCCGAGATGGAAGAGCTGCGATCTCTGGTGGAAAGTCTTCGCTGTGACCTGGAACGTTTGCGACAGGCGAAGGAAGAGGAGGCCGAGCAACTCCACGAGGTCATCACTAAGCTTCAAGAGGAGTTAAGCCTGCTCGACCCCCACCACCACGAGGTCAGTGACCCCAACACCGACAGCCCCGAGTCCTCGGACTTCCCCTGGTCCCCTCGTCCTCACCAGCAGCGAGCGCCGGAGGAGAGCCTGCGTCAGGAGCTCAACACCCACACCCTGCAGACATCTCGCGCTCGCTCGCAGGAGTTACAGATGGAGCTGGAGCGCTCCGCCGGAGAGAGAGAAGCTCTTCAGAAACTGCTGCTCGCTCAAGAGGAACAGTACGGGCGTCAGGTGGAGACGCTCGGGCGCAGTCTCGCAGAGGAGAGGGTGAAGGTGGCTGCATTAGAACGTGAGGTGGGAGACCTGAAAGAGAAGCTGGAGGAGAGCCGGGCGGACGTCGAGAGGTTGAGCGCCTCTGTGACAGAGCTGGAGGACAGAGAGGAAGAGGTGCAGAGAGCGAAAGCGGAGAAGGAGAGGATGGAACGTCGGGTCTCGACGTTACAGGACAAAGACGAGGAGCTTCAGAATGAACTGGCTGCTGCACGCTTCAGACTGGAGGAGCTTGAGGAGCAAGTCCAAACTGCCAGAGATGATGTCATCGCTTTGGAGGAAGAGACGCAAGAAGTGTGCATGGAAAGAGAGGCCCTGAGAGAACGCGAGGTGCATCTGCAGGAGGAAGTGGAGCGTATGAAACAGGAAGTGATGTCAAAGACAAACTACATAACACAACTGCATGAGCAGCAGGAGGAGACCGCAGCAGAACAAGAAGAAGCTCAGAAGGAAGTGCTGGTGAGTTTGGTAAACGTTTTTAAAGCTCAGGAATGTGCAGGGTTTGTGTGTTTTGGGGTTTCTCTGAACTGCTCGATACCACACACTTGTAATTCACGTTGTGTAGACGTAAGGTGTTCACTTCATTTCATTCTTGCCTGATCATGTGATGTAAACAGTCAGTTATGCAGTCACATGGTTTCCAGCCTGTTTATTATGTCACAGATGCATCACGTGTGTAACGCTTGAAATACAACAGAGAAAAAGAGGAAGGAGAACAGACAGATTTAGTCCCTCTGTGTATGTTTACTTCTCATGTGAGACGCAGAGTCGACGTCTCAGCCTGAAGTCTCTTACATCTCTTTTTAAACAGTTTAGTTTAGTTCAGTGTGATATTTTGGCTCGTGTTTTATAGAGAATGCAAAGCCTGATTGTTTCCAGATTCTTGTAAAAGTTAAACGTTTGTCTTGGATTGTTTGGTTCCTGTTCGCCAGCTCAGGAACAGTTGACGGGTGGAGTCACTTATGTGCTGCATGTGTGAGTCAGAAATAACTGGACTGTGCAGCAGCTGAGATGATTCTGTGTGTGTGCAGACATGTGCTGAAGAGACTCTTGCCAAGGCCGAGGCCGCTCTGCGTGACCGAGAACAACAGCTGATCCACCTGAGGGCGGAGCATGATGCTCTGAGGGCGGAGCTAGCTGCGGTTAAGGAGGGGCTTAGCACCAGCACAGAAAGGGCGGAGAAGCTACTGGAGGAGGGACAGGTGCGTGTTCTTTCTTTTCAGCTTAAGCTCAAAATATTTTGAAAGCACAAGAATCAAATCTGTAAATGTTTTTTCACAATCAGACGAAAGATCGTGCGCTGGCTGACCTGGAGGTCCACAACCAGCATCTGAAGGTGGAGCTGCGGAGTCTTCAGGAGGATCTGGCCGTGCAGGAGGAAGAGTTGGTGTATCAGCAGAGAGAGCTGGAGCAGCTACAACAGCGCTGCAGTTTACAAGATCACCGTCCCAAACACGAGCAGCGCTTCATCGACGTCCTGTCCCAAGACCCGTCGCTCTCCCCCTCCCTCACTTCTCCAGAGCTGCTGAGGAGGCTGGAACGCAGTGAAGAGCATCCCACTCATCTGCACGCGTCTCACCTGTCAGAACTCAGCGCGCTACACGACGCCACACTGGAGCTCCACACCAAAGCATCACCGATGGACAGAGAGAGACCTCACCCCAGACAAACATTCATACAAGCTGAAGAGACAGATCAACCCAGCACACTCTCTCCATCACCATGCTCGCTCACCGTGTCTGAACATCTGTCTGTCCTCGACTCACTGGAGGCAGAGAAGGTCAACATTCACTCACATCACAGATGAACCCCAGAAAAATATCAGAATATAACTCCAATAGATTTTACAAACTGTCATCATGTTGTGTATTTAGCAGAGAAGTGAAAACATCATAAGGATCTTCATTTAGAAGCTTGAAGAAGACTCCGTTTCTTTCTCACGTTATTGTAGTTGTTTTGACATCAGTTTTTGTATTTGATATTCAAATGTTTTCTGTGCTACTTTATAGCTTGATGATTTGGAGAATTTGGACAGCGCTCCCTCTCAGTCTGCAGTGGGCTCCACGTCTCCTGTGTCTGTGCCGGAGTGGGTCAGCGACGGATACGGCAGCAGTGAGTCGTGTGTTTGTGAGAGACCACATGCAGAAGATAAAAGATAGGGCTGGGACGATATATTGCGATTCACAACAATTATACCTGTTTAGGGCGATTCTGAAATCGATTCTGTGTTTTATGCACCGCTCTTGTGTGAACTATGGCTCTTCGATCAGAAGGAAGTAGTGCTCGATTGAGTCGTTTCTAACCTGCATTTGAAAAAGCAACACTCGTCAAACATCATCATTGTAAATATACTTCAAACCTTTTAAGGTATTTTCATGATAATGAAGAACAGAACGCCAACTTCCATACTATATATTAGGTGAAAATGAGTATGAGTAGTATGTAAGAAAGAGTAGATCAGATTGACACTATTCTATCCCATGGTGCCACGGGAGTTGAGCAACGATTAGATTTCATAAGGAATTCAAATAAAGAAAGTGGAAAACTTAAGGCGGACATCCGTTTTTTTATATGATGTATGATCTCTGTGTGAACTGGGTGCGCAGTGGGATGCAAGTCACGTCGGCTGAAAATGTACGTACATACTGTCGGAGATGCCATTTTGGACGCAGCAAACGTGTGTAAATGGTCTTCTTCTGTGTCCCATATTTTGATTTTCTGCGCATGAGCGCCCTCTGGCGTTTGGATGTGGCGCCATTTAACCGCAATTCAACTGGGAATAAGAATGGCAGGACTTATCGTCCCAGCCCTGTTAAAGGAGGTGTGTGTTTGTATGCAGATGTGAGCTCAGAGTTGGAGGCCATGCTGAAGCAGGAGTTGGAGCATACGGAGCGTTTGGATGCTCATTTTGTGGAGTATCTGCGCTGCAGAGGGATGTCACCTGCAGACAACACTGACAGCGCGGCGGGCAGCATGCACGAGAGCCACGAGCGACTCGCACCTGAGCTGCAGGTAAATACTGACACTCACAGTGCACGTGAACTAGATGTGACTGACGTTATATCACTTCACACCTGTCTGTCATGTAGGGCATGTTAAAGCGTGTCTATCAGGAGAGCTGCAGGATCCTGTCGTTGTCACATCGCCCCACCCCATCAGGCCAGTCCCGCCCTGATTCTGAACCTGCCCCACCCCCCTCCTGGCAGAGGGAGAGACGAGCCTTACAGGAGACCATCCTGTCACTCAGAGAGCTGCTGTGCCGCATGGCTGACCGGGAACCAAAGGTAAGATCTGTGTCCTTTGACTCTTAGCACCGCCCACTTGATAGACATATAAAGCAATAACGTGAATTTTTTTTTGTTGGTATTCATACATGTAGACTGACGGTGGGGAAGTGGACTGGAAGTGTGAGCTGTTACAAGCGGTCCGTAGCGTCTTCGACAGCGAGCGGGAGTGGCTTCACTTGCAGCTTCAGGCTGTCATGGCAACCAGTACTCAGATAGACCACACCCCTCTGCTGGACCAGTTACAGAAAGTCTTTCACCAGCAGGTACCCTGATGTGTTTTAATGCTCAAGCTTATTCTTTATAATCTCTCTTAAGATTCTTTAAATCTTTGACATTTGTTCTCTCTCAGGAAGAGCAGCAGAGGAGGTCTCTGGAGCAGCTCTTCAATGCTGACCGTCACGGTCTGTTGGCCGAGGTGCGCAGCCTGCATGAGCAGCTGCACGAGAGCACACAGCAGAGTCAAGAGCAGCTGCAACAGTTGCGGGATTCACTGCACACGGCAAAAGAACTGGAAACACAAAAGCAACAAGAGTTGCATAGAGACCGTGAGTTGCGTGTGTGTCTGCTTGTCTGCGTGTGTGTCTGCTTGTCTGCGTGTGTGTGTCTGCGTGCGCTTGTGTCTGCGTGCGCTTGTGTCTGCGTGCGCTTGTGTCTGCGTGCGCTTGTGTCTGCGTGCGCTTGTGTCTGCGTGCGCTTGTGTCTGCATGTGTGTGTGTGTCTGCATGTGTGTGTCTGCATGTGTGTGTGTGTGTCTGCATGTGTGTGTGTGTGTGTCTGCATGTGTGTGTGTCTGCGTGTGTGTGTGTGTCTGCGTGTGTGTGTGTCTGCGTGTGTGTGTGTCTGCGTGTGTGTGTGTGTGTCTGCGTGTGTGTGTGTGTGTCTGCGTGTGTGTGTCTGCGTGTGTGTGTGTGTGTCTGCGTGTGTGTGTGTGTGTCTGCGTGTGTCTGCGTGTGCGTGTGTCTGCGTGTGCGTGTGTCTGCGTGTGCGTGTGTCTGCGTCTGTCTGGGTGTGTGCGCGTGCGTGTGTCTGCGTGCGTGTGCGTCCGCACGTGTCTGTCTGCGTGTGTCTGTCTGCACGTGTTTGTGTGTGTCTGCGTGCGTGTGTCTGCGTGCGTGTGTCTGCGTGCCAGTCTGCACGTGTCTGTCTGCACGTGTCTGCGTGTGGGTGTGTGTCTGCGTGTGGGTGTGTGTCTGCGTGTGGGTGTGTGTCTGCGTGTGTCTGCGTGCGTCTGCGTGCGTGCGTCTGCGCGTCTGCGTGCGTGCGTCTGCGTGCGTGCGTCTGCGTGCCTGCGTCTGCGTGCCTGCGTCTGCGTGCCTGCGTCTGCACGTGTCTGCGTGTGTCTGTGTGTCTGTCTGCACGTGTCTGCGTGTGTCTGTGTGTCTGTCTGCACGTGTCTGCGTGTGTCTGTCTGCACGTGTCTGCGTGTGTCTGTCTGCGTGTGTCTGTGTCTGTCTGCACGTGTCTGCGTGTGTCTGTGTGTCTGTCTGCACGTGTCTGTTTGTGTCTGCTGGTAGTAACTCCACGATTGTTTAGTTGAAGAGCTGGAGTCACAGCTGAAGCAGGGACAGATGCTGTCACATGACCTGCGATCCTCACTGGAAGCGGAGAAGAGTCGAGCAGTGGAGCAGCAGAGGCAGCTGGTGTCAGAGATGAAGGTGATGTCAGAGATGAAGGCGGAGCTAGAGGAGACCAGGCAGCAGCTTCAGTTAGCATCTGTAAATCAAGAGGAATTAAAGAGCCAGACGAACAAACTCAGGTAATGCATGCACATGCCCTTGTCAATGAGGAAATCCCATTGGTTTGTTTTATATTTGAGGGAACATGTTTGTGTGTTCAGGGTGAAACTGGAAAGTGTGGAGGCTGAACGTCAGCTCTGTGTGACGGCTGTAGAGAAAGAGCAGATCAGAACTCACCAACTACTGGAGGAACTTCAGCAACAGAGACTCGACAACCAACAGACAACTGAACAAAACCAACACACACATGAGGTGATTGTTTGGTGATTTATTCATCAGTTTTTTCTCCTTAGTTTTTTTATGAAACGCAGAGTTATGCAGATGGTTTTGAATTCTGGTGACTGAGACATCAGAGCATCTCTAGCAGAAATATATTTTTCTCCTTCAACCAGTGTTTGCGTGTGGTTTTGACCGAGAAGGCGTCAGAGCTCAGTCATCTGACGTCTGTTCTGGAGCAGGAGCGTGTCACCGTCAGTAACCTGCGCTCAGAGCTTCAGATAGAGCAGTCCAGATGTGAAGCCCTGCTGGCTCAGGAGCGAGAACGCACCCAACTCGCCATCTCCCGCCTGGAGGAGGAGCGCTCCCGTTCATCCGAGCTCTCCGAATCGCTCTCCCGTCAAGCCCAGGAACACACGCTGCGTATGGAGGAGGAAGAACGCAGACAGGAAGCGGCCAGCGCCCACGACAGGAAGTTCATTCAGGAGCTTCGCATGCAGCTCGAACAGGAGAGGCGTCAGGGCGAGGACCTGGCAGCCATGTTGGAACGTATGCAGGGACAGGTCCTGGGGGAGAAGCGCAGACGGGCGGAGAAGGCGGAGCAGGAGACACAACAGGAGCAGGAAGAAGTAAAGACACTCAGAGCGGCTCTGGATAGTCTACGGGCTCAGAAGACTGAAGTGGTGCGGACACTGGAGACTGAGCGAGAGAGAGCCGGACGGTTACAAACTGAGATAGACGGGATGAAAGAGAAGATGAGAGAGGTGAAAGAGAAGGAGAGAGTGAGAGAAGAGCAGGTGGAGAGACAGAAGAGGCAAGAGAGACAAGAGCAGGTGGAGAAAGAGCGACGACATGAACACACCAATGAGAAACTGGTGAGTGATTCTACATTACAGTTCTGATGGAAGAATTGAACTTGATCACTTTTCATCAATTAGCATCCAAGATGTTATTTGTCAATGGGGTTTCTTTTTAATTAGATTTTTCTTGTTTTGGGCTGCAAAAACTAGGCAAAGGTTCTTGTAATGGGGAAAAGGGTTGCAGAGTTTCTATGGAATCAAAATATCCTGTCATGAAGTCTTTGGTTTTTATTTAATTTCTCCACACAGTCGCAGCTTGAGCTGGTACGTCAGAAAGATCAGCAGAGATTAAAACAACTCCAACAGACACTCACTGACCTGGAGAAAGAAGAGAAACAGCTAACGTCAGAACGCCAGCAGAGAAACACAAACAACATGCAGGTAACACACACAGGAGAAACACAAACAACATGCAGGTAACACACACAGGAGAAACACAAACAACATGCAGGTAACACACACAAGAGAAACACAAACGACACACAGGTAACACACACACATCAGAATGCCTTCAGAGACGCACAATGGATGAAGGTTACACACACACATATATGAACAGCTTTTGTTTAGATCAGTGGTTCGAGCACGGTGTTGGCAACACCAAGGTCATGGGTTCGATCCCAGGGATTGCATTATACTATAGATAACTATCATATTACTTGCCCTGTAAGTCAGGTCACACGTCAGGTGTAAAGCAGGTGTGTGTTTTCCCTCTGATGTCATGATGTGTTTGGCAGGACTCGAACTCATCTCTCATTGAACGACTGCTGAAGGAGAACTCTGAGTTCTGTGAATGTCTCGCCGCTCTGAGCGAGGAGAAGATCTCTCTCAAACACACCATCTGCTGTCTGGAGAACGAGCTGCAGAGCTTGAAACATCAGGAGCAGGTGAGGAACCCTGAAGACCGTAGTCACGAGTTTCTAGAAGAAGACGCAAGGGTTTATCAACCTATCAACATGCAAAGGTCTAAATGTGTTTGAAGCAACATGTGTTTTGTTGTGTTTCTTTCAGGTGAAGTCTTCAGTGGTCTCAGAGCAGTGTGTGTTGTCTGAGAAACTCACCTGGCAGAAAGAGAAAGCAGCTCTTCAGGCTTCATTACGAAAAGCAGAAGCAGATCTCTCGAAGCTGACAGCAGGCAATGAAAACAGACCAGTGTATGAACTCTCCAACAGCAAGGTCAAGAAAGCGCTTTATTTTGCCGTCAGTTTACTTATTTGAAATTTTAATTGATGCTTTGTGTTTGTTATAGGCAGCATTAGACACTTTATTTGTGTTGTTTTGCTTCATGTCACTGTTTTCTGTCATCTTCATGCTCGTGCAGGTGCAGCGGCTGTATGAGCGATACCTGCGAGCGGAGAGTTACAGGAAGTCTCTGGTGTATCAGAAGCGTTATCTGCTGCTGCTGCTGGGAGGATTTCAGGAGTGTGAGCAGGCTACGCTCGCGTTGATCGCTCGTATGGGCGCACAGCCGACACTGAGCCAATCACAGGCCTCCAGACCCCTGAACCGCTTCAGAACATCTGTCAGAGTCGTCATCGCTGTCTCGAGGTGACGCGTCCTACCCAAACTTTCTGATTATTCATTTGGCACCTTGAATAGGCTGCAAAGTGCTTGAATGTAATTTCTTTTATTGATATATTCAGTTTAGTGCTATTTATTATTCATGATTATATTCTGTCTTGTTGTAGACTGAAGTTTCTCACTAGGAAGTGGCGAAAGGCTACAAGGAGAATCTCGGCAGGTACTGGCACACTTCATGGACATGGAGCTGGACCGAGCACAGGTGAGTCTTTACATCACTCGTCTACTGTAACAGTAACATGATCTCAACTTCACTTCTTTTTAGTGCTTTTACAATTTTCATGATACAAAGCAGATGTTCATGAAAACATGTTTAACTATAAGCAATACATTACATTTATAAAAATAGAGATGGTATCAAGAGCAATGTAAATGGATGCACTCTCGTTCACACACTCGCATGACACAGGGCACATGCGCACTTTCACTTTTATAACTAGTATGCATGATTTTTTTGAGCCCGACATTACTTGTGTCTGCAGGTGATTGAAATCATGTTTTCTTTCCTCAGTTGCTGCTGTGAGGACTCAAGTTCTGAAACCACAGCAGACCGGAGCGGCGTTTAACTCTCCACCCACCCGTGAGCATGTTTTATCCCAACGGGGTGTGATCCCATCGCTGGTTCCACCAATCAAATCACCCTTCAGACAGAATAACAGGTAGAGTCTTGAGTTTTAATCGCATCGTTTGTAAAGAACGCAATACGTTTCTCAAGAGTCTGACCCAGAGCTTTCTCTCTAGGGATCATTAGTGAAGTCATTTAACATTACATTTCTTCCACCATCAAAGAATGTACACAGGCACAGTGTCTGGACCGTCCGACCGCTCCTTCAGCTCCTCTCAGGATCAGGAGCGCTCTCTGAAGGACTATATCCAACATCTGGAGAACGTACAGCAGCGTCTGGGAGCGGCGTGTCCAGGTAAAGCAGAAAATCCATCACATCAACTGAAAGTAATTTAACGCGCAGTGTACTGGACACTAGTTGACATTCGAACACTCTAGGACAGGGGTTTTCAACCAGTGGTCCGCGGCCCCCTGGTGGCCCGCGGCGGCATTGCATGTAGTCCGTGACATGCATTCCAGCCTACCTAATTTCACTATTACAATCACTTTTTTTCCATAATTTATTTTTCCAAAAATTTCCAGAATATTTGCGCATTGGTGTGAATACTAAATTTAATGAAAATATTTAAAATAATTTGAGTTTGAGTTGAGATTCAAACTGACACAGGATAGGCTTGCGTTGCACCTATCAGGTCTATCTTATGCTTTGTTAACGTTGTGTTTTGCGTCCCCAACATCATATACGTACATACCAGTGTTGCTAGGGTCGCGGGAAAAATTAGGGAGCCGCGGGTTGCGAATTTTTGGGATACTTTCATAATGTACTGCGGCCGCCAAAATGTTTATTTATATTCTAAGGATACATGATAATTGATGCGTTTCTTATTGTGTATTCAAACTCCGAAAGAATACCTGGCAACTCCAGGACCAGCCCGTTCTCAAAAGTGTGGAGAACGAGTCTGACAGACAGGCTACAGTACAGGGAGTGACGCGGGAGCTCAGCTCAACCAAAGAGGAGAACATTGAACTTTAAAACATTGGCGTGCTTGTACACATTATATATTATGCAATAAATGTTCCCATCCTTATTTCTTAAGCAAGTTTCTGAATGTCTTACGAAGAGAAAACATGTTTCTCGTCCATTTGCTTGCGTGGCAGATGAGGGATATTTTTAAAGGGACACTCCATCCAAAAATTAAAATTATGTTATGAATTACTCTAGTTGTTCCAAACTTGTATAAAATTATTCGTCCGGTTGAACACAAAGATATTTGGTACAATGTTAGCTGCTGAACATTCTTTGACATCACTGACTACCATAGCAGAAAAAAGATGAATGGTAGTCAAACATGACCCAGAATTGTTTGCTTTCCTAAATATCCCAAAACTTATTTTGTGTTCAACAGAACAAAACGATTTATACAATACCCAGGAAACCATTCAGATAAAAACATATGGCAATAGAAACGTCTTTAGGGAGTTGTTTACTTTGATTCGACACAAATCAACAAATTGGGCTAGTTTTCATTCCTTTTAGCCGGGTTTTGAGCGGTTATGGGCTGGAAATATTTCTTGGACCTGGCAACCCTGGTACATACACACACACACAATAGTGGGCCGCCGATTACTTGGTATTCAGAATGGTGGTCCCTGGCACAGAACCAGTTGAAAACCCCTGCTCTAGGAGAACCAAACACACTTCTGCACGCTGGAAGCTATCGGAGTAATCATGCACCAGTTCTTCATCACCTTTAATAATGTTTGATGATTCATCTGTAGCAGAACTGACATCATCATTCAAATTCAGTCAAACTTTTGTGTGTGACTGATTACACAAGACGGATAGTCTCTTCTGGCTACAAGGATCCCTGTTAACACTTCTGAGGAGATGTGAAAAATGTGTAGGAGTTATGGCCTTCTGTGACCTCTGACCTTACCGTCTTACAGTCCCCGGAGAGAACAGGAGGTATAGCCTCCCTGAGACCACGAGCAATCGGCGGAAGTGGTTTCTAGAAAATAAAACCTGGCTGTATTTGAGTTGTTTGGCACCGGGTGGGCTGTAGGTGAGTGAAGGTCGGGCCTTGAGTTCAAAGAGGGATTCACCATCTTGTGTGATCAGTCACGTTCTGTTTGCTCTTGTTTCACAGAGGTGCTTTTAGAAATTCAGACTTCTGGATGCGTCTGCACTGCTGCTATAGTGTATAATCATTCTGTGGTGATTTTTATTTTCTTTAGGTTCATCATCAACGCTTCCTTATCCTAGAAAATCTGACCGATGAATGAAGAATCCATATCACCAGTAGCGCTTCCATTTGTTTTATCTTTCTAAATTATTTGAAGTGTTTTGTTGTCATGCTTGGTCTTTTCAGACGAGGCAACTGAAATATCACTGATCACCTTAATGTGACAAACATTTTCGAAAATTGTATACATTTTGTTTTATTCTGAATGTAAATGTCCACGTTTTGTACTTTTATACATATGTTATCCGGTATGCATTTAAAGATATTTGCACTTGAATTGTGATGTATTATGTCACTGTTTAAATGCACACTGTTAACATGTTTTGTAAAGTTTTATATACATGAACAGTATTTCTGTAGAAGTCAATAAATATTTTAATCTAAATTGTGTTGTGTGGTCTGTTATTTTCAGTTCATAACTAAGGGCCCATTATCATTATTTAAAGACTGTTTACTTTATAGAGTGAAATCTTACAAATAATTCAAAGTATTTTTGTATTCAGGACAGAGTCCTGCACGGGTTCGGGTACCCGACGGGTGACCCGCAAATTTGGCTGAAACGGGTGAAAAATATATAACTGTGTTGGGTGCGGGTCGGTTCGGACACGGGGGAAACACGGGTCTAAACACGGGTTCAAAACAGTCACATGCAAATGTAAAACTAAATGCATATTTTTAGGAACACTTCTACAAAACTATGCCTGTATTTCAAGTTGGTAAAATATTTTTTTTGTTTATTTGAGCCCGCGCCCTCCCAGGAGTCTCTAGGCGCCTCCGCTCCGTGTCCTGATTATATTGCCTGCTTTATTTACTTCTTATTTATTAAATCCAGGCAATTGGTTGATAAAACATTGATTAAAATTAAGATACAATTAATACAAAACGAAATTCACTTTAAAGAAAGGCTTTATACGATAGGAAACTTAATGAAGTGATCAAAATAATGTCTGTCCACTCTGTCTCCCAACATATTGCACAACTTATGATCTTACTCTTTTCACTTCTCATATAATCAACATAGATGAAATTATATATAAACTGATTTGATGTCGGGTGTCGGTTCTATTTTAAGCGGGTCGGGGCGGGTGCGGATTTTTATTAGTGCTGCTGTCGGAAAACGGGTCGGATGCGGTTTTAAGCACTGCGGGTACGGGCGGGTGCGGATTTATAAAATCGGACCCCTGCAGCTCTCTGATTCAGGATAGATAACGGATTCTTATTAGTGGTTTGCACTGATGAAAGAAAATAGTGGTACAATAAATCTAATGTGTTTTTTTTTAAGAAAAATTATTACAAATGTAATAATTTATTCTGAATCTGGTGTAAAATTGTCTAAATTATTTGACGAGGAGAAGCTGCGGAGACCGATCGGCCTGTGACGTGACGTCCAAGTATCGCGAGATCGAGAATATAAAGCGTGTAACAAAACTCGCTGCATCTCCACGTCGGTTTTCCTTTAGACGTATTTATATATAGTGTTAAAACTAAGAATTAGACTTGTTTGTACATAAGCATGAAGAATTTATTCCAGCAATTAATAAAAATAAGTATTTTCACAGATGAGGCGAAATCAATTTTAGGGAAAGTCAGATTACTAAATTAAACTGATATAACTTCTCCGGTGACGCTTTGTGGTCGGAGGAGGGAAGGGAGGGAACAATACACGCTTACTAGTCCATTTATTACCATGCCATAAAAACATAATGTTCAACTCATTATAAATGTGATTTTGAACATCGATTATGAATGCGCATGAGATTTCGCTCAGAGCCCGGATAGCTCAGTCGGTAGAGCATCAGACTTTTAATCTGAGGGTCCAGGGTTCAAGTCCCTGTTCGGGCGGCTCGCTCATTTTTTCCCTCATGCTTTTAAATGAAAGTTTGTGTCCGTACTTAAGAATTATTGCACATTAGTTCACAAGTGAATTATCTTGAAGAAAACAATTCCTTTATACCTTACAAAAGCGACCATAGTCACGTGGTACGTTTTACTTTCCTCCCCAGAATGGCCCATGTGTCTGTTTTGTTCCTCAGATCAGTCATTTACTTTATTTAGCAGACACTTTTATCCAAAGCGACTTGCAGATGAGGTTAACACTGGAAGCAATTGGAATAACATAAGGAAAACAAAAAGCATAAGTGCAATAAAAATCTGGTCTCCTATAGCCTACCACAGTATAGGTAACAGATCTGACAATGATTGTCATTTTTTAAGGCAGTTTAGCCTGTAGGTGTCGTTCTACACTAAAAACATTGTCAACTTGCAAACTGTATGAAGACTTGTTGGAATAAAAGAGAATTAATCGTGTAGAGCATTACAGCACAACAATACAAATCTTATGAGAGTTCCACTTTTATAAGTTTGCCCAAACATGTTGCCAAATCATATCTGCTTCATCTTCTCCCTTCTGATAAGTTCATAGAACACATGAAAGGAGTTGCGTGTAAATAAAGTGCATTCTCATATATTTCTGACTTCTGTTCAAATAGGTCAGGTCTTGACTCTTCTATCAGTACATTTGAGGTCTTGACATGACTCTGGTTCTGTTGCTTTAGATTCTCTCAGATCTGATGGCAATCTCGAACCCTTCAGATGAAGCTCGAGAGCTCTACAGTCTCCTGAGTCAGCCGCACCTACAGGTGAACACTCAATTCAGACTTTATGATTATAAACACGTATGTGATCACACACAAGATCAAAAGATTTTTTTACATGCGTGTGTATTAATTCAATTCAATTCAAGTTTATTTATAAAGCGCTTTTCACAATGTGTATTGTTCCAAAGCAGCTTTACAGGGCAAACAGGAAAACAGAAAAGGTAAAACACAGCACAGTGCATGTCGTTTATAGAACATGCAAGATCATTCTAATAAATAATATCTAATTCAAAACAAATAAATGCAGTCTCCCGGTGAGCAAGCCAACACTGCCCTGCTGTGGCGAGGAACCCAAACTCCAATGACTGATTAATGGAGAAAAAGAAATGTATATATTGTTGTGACATAATATTTAAAGAGGTGGTTGATGCTGATGATAATTTGTGTTTTTCAGGCTCTCCTCTCGGCTCATGACAGGGTGGGTCTGAGAGACGACGAACCAGAACACATGTTTGGGAACATATTACTCGACACAGCTGTTGTTCTGTTAAGGATCAGGAATCTGGGGTCAGAGGTCAGTCTGATCGAGGACCTGATGGATCCTTGTGTTCAACACGGAGAGCATGGAATCATGTTTACCACACTTAAGGTAAAAAAAGCATTAACATCGTCTGCACTGTGAACCATAAGCAACACTTGCAGCGAGTCTCTCTCTTCTTCACGCAGGCGTGCTACTATCAGATCCAGCACGAGAAGGTCACATAATACACACAATCTCTCCAAAACCATCTGACTGACAAACACAGCAGCCAATCACAGCGGAGTGGCGAGCCGGCCGTGTTCAGCGTCCAGATCACGTGTCCTGAGGGGGGTGATGCTATTGGCTGAGCTCTCATCATCACAGAAAAGGCTCCGGTTCATGTGCAAGGGGCGTGGATTTTAGTTTTATTTCTATTCTGTGTTTCAAACGATTCTGTTTCTCGTGACGTTTTCGTCTCTTCCTCCTTCACTTTATTGAGTTTTTTAAATGCTTCCATTCCATCGCTGTATTAAACAATTCAGTGTTTTTTTATTTAAGAGCAGACGCCATTGTGATGTTGAATGATTATGTGTGAAGTTGATTTGTAATGTTCTGTAAGCCATCTACCTCCGTCTTCACAGTAAACCACTAAACAACTTTTCTTGACAGCGTTACGGATGTTTATCATGATGACATCATCATTCAGCAATAGCGTCCAGTCTCATTTCAAAGCTCTCGGCCTGTTGAGATTTGTTTTCTTTTATTGATGTTGTTTTATGTATTTGCAGCAAAGATGATCTGAGTGATGTGTTTAAACTCTGTGAAACTGTCATGGTTGTGGACTGTTGTTGTTTACTGACACCATGACATGTGAGATGTTGCATGAATATCTTGGATCAGAACATGAAGATATGGATCAGTTTTACTCTGCAGACTCAAGCCGTGTACATTCACTCGTGTCTCAGAGAGAGATTTCTGTCATTTTTATTTCTAAGGGGTGAAAAAAATAATATTCAAACTGTTTACTGACTTATTCATTTTAATGAATGGCAATAAAGCTCTGGATCACACATGACATTGTCGTCTTAATAAATAATGCTTTGGACAGATTGTTGTATCTGTGCGTCTCAGTGTTTTGCTTCAGGATTCACAAGTGATATGATGTGTAATTTGGATCTTTGTTCTGATGAACACAGAAAAAGATATTTGGAATAATGCTTATAAGCCGACAGATTGACTCCCATAGTAGGAAAAAAACAATGGTTGTCAAAAGAGCTCAAAAACTGGTTCCCCTGGTTGGGCCTGGGATCTCCTGAGGTTTTTTTTCTCGATTGAAGTTTTGGGTTCCTCAGCACCGTTTGCATATTGTTTTGCACTATCTGCCTGGCCGGGGGGGCTGCTTTAGAATTGAGAAATTAGACATAATTAATATTGCATATAAGAATTTATAGTCCGTTTAATATTTGACCTGTGGTTCTCTCCTTTATCGCCAATGTGTGCTTTCACTGTGTGTGTGTGCGAGTGTGTTTGTGTGTGACAGTGTGTGTGTGTGCGTCTATGTCAATGTGTGTGTGTATGTATGTTTGCATATTGTGTGTGTGGAGCATTTGTATGTCTGTCTTTTGTTGTTTTCACCTTTTTCTTGTTTTTACAGGTATATGCCTTTAGTTGTTTTACTTGTATTCAGTGTGTCTGATGTACAGCTGCTTTATAACAACGAAAATAGTAAAAAACGCTATATAAATAAAGTTGAGTTGAGTCAATTATTGTAGTTAAATAGCCAATAATAACGAAACAGTCATTTGGCTGTATCTGTGGTTTTAACATTTTTGACATGTAGATTTTTAAAATATTATAATTATATTACTTTATACATTTATGTATATTTTTTTCTCTCTATTTGTACTCCATTTTCAAAACAAAAGTCTGGCTTTAGCAATGACCCCCTGTAGCTGTGTCTGCTAAAGAGCGAGTTTGTTGATTATTCTCTTGACAAAAGCATGAGATGAAATATTTGCTCTTGAGTCTGTTTAAGATGCTTTTGCACCTTTTTCCACTTTGCAGATGTAAAGCACAATTTTGATAGAACTTTGTGGGTGTGTTGATCTCAGTGTGCAGACAAAATACTATTAAAATTGTGTCAATATTTTTTTATATTTTTGAAATATCATTAGTTTTTAAGGTGTTGAGATTACTGAGATGAATTGAACTTTTGTTCAACAATTTGTGTTGTATTATTTAGAGAGGTCACGTTACAACCACAGCGCGCGCGCGGTCAGATCGTTCCCGGTGCCATAGCAACGCGGGAAAAACCTTTAAACTGCAAATAAACAACTAAAATAAATTATCGATAACATCTAGTGCCGCACTTAATAAGTAATAATAATTAAAACATTTAATTTGTGCATATTGTGGTTTAACTGAAGTGTTATCGTTGATCTTGCATAGTTACTATACTATGAAGCGTTTTTAATTACGTCACACAGAAGCCTATAAAAGCCAAGCGCAGTGACAGAAATCTCATTTCTCTACAAACGACAGCCGTATCAACATATATTCTCGTAGCATTAGCTGACAACAGATATCGAATAGAAATGAAGAAATATCAACGCTCTCGTTTAGGTCAAGCGCTTTACGAGTTATTTTGCTTACCGGTTATAATCGACTGTCATTGTGAGAAGTGTGAGCCGAAAGGATCTCCAGAGCTCGACATCTTGACCGTTTCTAGTGAATCTGAGGTGTTTGTCACAGGTAAAAAACTTGTTTCTCTAACGTTATCTGTGGCTAAAGTCAATTCTGCCATGTGTACACTTTAATTCATCAATGTATAATACATTTAATCGACGAACGATGTCTGTTTATTAAGTGAATATTTTTGTTTTCATATATAGCGCAAACAAGCTTAATATCACTTATGGAAGATAATACACAAAACAACGTGGAGGTAAAATGTCTTTCTTTTTATTTCCTTTAATATCAAATTCACATGTGTATATATATAAATGTATTGACAGCTGTGCAAGAGTTTATTTTCTCTTTTTTTCTCCAATTCTTTTTGATTAGATTCCTCCTCGTAAGAAGGGGAAATGGAAGAGGAGGCTTAAAGTGCTGAAAGATTTCTTTTGTGAGCCGGTCATCATCGACTGCCACTGTGAAAAGTGTGAACCCAGAGGATCTCCTGATGTCAAGTCCCACATCATTGGTAGAGAATCTGAGGTGTACGTCACAGGTAAAAACTTTTTCTCTATATGTGTCTAATGTCAATTCTGCCCAGTAATGTATAAAATACATTTAAATGAAGAACGATATCTGTTTATTAAGTGAATATTTTTGTTTTCATATGTAGCACAAACAAGCTTGATCTCACTTGTTGAAGATAACACACAAGACAACGTGGAGGTAAAATGTCTTTCTCTTTATTTCCTTTAATATAAAATTCACAAGAAAACATTGATTTGTAAATTGTAGTGCTGTGATGAGCTTTTGTTCATTCATGATAATATTGAGCTGTTTAATAGCTTGTAAATGATTAATATTGCCTGTAAAACAGTAATAAACGTTAATATTGATATTAACCAAAGAAAGCACTAATATAAAAAGTCATTTTTTGAGTTTTTCTAAAGATTAATTTTGTCATTGTATAACACATGTGTATATATATAAATGTATTGACAGCTGTACAAGAGTTTGTTTTCTCTTTTTTTCTCCAATTCTTTTTGATAAGATTGGTCCTCTTAAAAAAGGAAAAAGGAAAAGAAGGCAAAAGTGGTCAAAAACGTATTTTTTTATGCAGGTCTTCTACGACTGCTTAAGTGAGTTGTGTAGTCCTGAAGGTTCTTCTGAGCTCGATTCCCAGAGCATTGGTAGAGAATCTGAGGTGTACGTCACAGGTATAAACTTTTTCTCTATATGTGTCTAATGTCAATTCTGCCCAGTAATGTATAAAATACATTTAAATGAAGAACGATATCTGTTTATTAAGTGAATATTTTTGTTTTCATATGTAGCACAAACAAGCTTGATCTCACTTGTTGAAGATAACACACAAGACAACGTGGAGGTAAAATGTCTTTCTCTTTATTTCCTTTAATATAAAATTCACAAGAAAACATTGATTTGTAAATTGTAGTGCTGTGATGAGCTTTTGTTCCTTCATGATAATATTGAGCTGTTTAATAGCTTGTAAATGATTAATATTGCCTGTAAAACAGTAATAAACGTTAATATTGATATTAACCAAAGAAAGCACTAATATAAAAAGTCATTTTTTGAGTTTTTCTAAAGATTAATTTTGTCATTGTATAACACATGTGTATATATATAAATGTATTGACAGCTGTACAAGAGTTTGTTTTCTCTTTTTTTCTCCAATTCTTTTTGATAAGATTGGTCCTCTTAAAAAAGGAAAAAGGAAAAGAAGGCAAAAGTGGTCAAAAACTTATTTTTTTATGCAGGTCTTCTACGACTGCTTAAGTGAGTTGTGTAGTCCTGAAGGTTCTTCTGAGCTCGATTCCCAGAGCATTGGTAGAGAATCTGAGGTGTACGTCACAGGTATAAACCTTTTCTCTATATGTGTCTAATGTCAATTCTGCCCAGTAATGTATAAAATACATTTAAATGAAGAACGTTGTCTGTTTATTAAGTGAATATTTTTGTTTTCATATATAGCGCAAACAAGCTTGATCTCACTTGTTGAAGATAACACACAAGACAACGTGGAGGTAAAATGTCTTTCTCTTTATTTCCTTTAATATAAAATTCACAAGAAAACATTGATTTGTAAATTGTAGTGCTGTGATGAGCTTTTGTTCCTTCATGATAATATTGAGCTGTTTAATAGCTTGTAAATGATTAATATTGCCTGTTAAACAGTAATAAACGTTAATATTGATATTAACCAAAGAAAGCACTAATATAAAAAGTCATTTTTTTAGTTTTTCTAAAGATTAATTTTGTCATTGTATAACACATGTGTATATATATAAATGTATTGACAGCTGTACAAGAGTTTATTTTCTCTTTTTTTCTCCAATTCTTTTTGATTAGATTCCTCCTCGTAAGAAGGGGAAATGGAAGAGGAGGCTTAAAGTGCTGAAAGATTTCTTTTGTGAGCCGGTCATCATCGACTGCCACTGTGAAAAGTGTGAACCCAGAGGATCTCCTGATGTCAAGTCCCACATCATTGGTAGAGAATCTGAGGTGTACGTCACAGGTATAAACCTTTTCTCTATATGTGTCTAATGTCAATTCTGCCCAGTAATGTATAAAATACATTTAAATGAAGAACGATGTCTGTTTATTAAGTGAATATTTTTGTTTTCATATATAGCACAAACAAGCTTGATCTCACTTGTTGAAGATAACACACAAGACAACGTGGAGGTAAAATGTCTTTCTTTTACTTCCTTTAATATCAAATTCACAAGAAAACATTGATTTGTAAATTGTAGTGCTGTGATGAGCTTTTGTTCATTCATGATAATATTGAGCTGTTTAATAGCTTGTAAATGATTAATATTGCCTGTAAAACAGTAATAAACGTTAATATTGATATTAACCAAAGAAAGCACTAATATAAAAAGTCATTTTTTGAGTTTGTCTAAAGATTAATTTTGTCATTGTATAACACATGTGTATATATATAAATGTATTGACAGCTGTACAAGAGTTTGTTTTCTCTTTTTTTCTCCAATTCTTTTTGATAAGATTGCTCCTCTTAAAAAAGGAAAAAGGAAAAGAAGGCAAAAGTGGTCAAAAACGTATTTTTTTATGCAGGTCTTCTACGACTGCTTAAGTGAGTTGTGTAGTCCTGAAGGTTCTTCTGAGCTCGATTCCCAGAGCATTGGTAGAGAATCTGAGGTGTACGTCACAGGTATAAACCTTTTCTCTATATGTGTCTAATGTCAATTCTGCCCAGTAATGTATAAAATACATTTAAATGAAGAACGTTGTCTGTTTATTAAGTGAATATTTTTGTTTTCATATATAGCGCAAACAAGCTTGATCTCACTTGTTGAAGATAACACACAAGACAACGTGGAGGTAAAATGTCTTTCTCTTTATTTCCTTTAATATAAAATTCACAAGAAAACATTGATTTGTAAATTGTAGTGCTGTGATGAGCTTTTGTTCCTTCATGATAATATTGAGCTGTTTAATAGCTTGTAAATGATTAATATTGCCTGTAAAACAGTAATAAACGTTAATATTGATATTAACCAAAGAAAGCACTAATATAAAAAGTCATTTTTTGAGTTTTTCTAAAGATTAATTTTGTCATTGTATAACACATGTATATATATATATGTATTGACAGCTGTACAAGAGTTTGTTTTCTCTTTTTTTCTCCAATTCTTTTTGATTAGATTCCTCCTCGTAAGAAGGGGAAATGGAAGAGGAGGCTTAAAGTGCTGAAAGATTTCTTTTGTGAGCCGGTCATCATCGACTGCCACTGTGAAAAGTGTGAACCCAGAGGATCTCCTGATGTCAAGTCCCACATCATTGGTAGAGAATCCGAGGTGTACGTCACAGGTATAAACCTTTTCTCTATATGTGTCTAATGTCAATTCTGTCCAGTAATGTATAAAATACATTTAAAAGAAGAACGATGTCTGTTTATTAAGTGAATATTTTTGTTTTCATATATAGCACAAACAAGCTTGATCTCACTTGTTGAAGATAACACACAAGACAACGTGGAGGTAAAATGTCTTTCTTTTTATTTCCTTTAATATCAAATTCACAAGAAAACATTGATTTGTAAATTGTAGTGCTGTGATGAGCTTTTGTTCCTTCATGATAATATTGAGGTGTTTAATAGCTTGTAAATGATTAATATTGCCTGTAAAACAGTAATAAACGTTAATATCGATATTAACCAAAGAAAGCACTAATATAAAAAGTCATTCTTTGAGTTTGTCTAAAGATTAATTTTGTCATTGTATAACACATGTGTATATATATAAATGTATTAACAGCTGTACAAGAGTTTGTTTTCTCTTTTTTTCTCCAATTCTTTTTGATAAGATTGCTCCTCTTAAAAAAGGAAAATGGAAAAGAAGGCAAAAGTGGTCAAAAACGTATTTTTTTATGCAGGTCTTCTACGACTGCTTAAGTGAGTTGTGTAGTCCTGAAGGTTCTTCTGAGCTCGATTCCCAGAGCATTGGTAGAGAATCTGAGGTGTACGTCACAGGTATAAACTTTTTCTCTATATGTGTCTAATGTCAATTCTGCCCAGTAATGTATAAAATACATTTAAATGAAGAACGTTGTCTGTTTATTAAGTGAATATTTTTGTTTTCATATATAGCGCAAACAAGCTTGATCTCACTTGTTGAAGATAACACGCAAGACAACGTGGAGGTAAAATGTCTTTCTTTTTATTTCCTTTAATATCAAATTCACAAGAAAACATTGATTTGTAAATTGTAGTGCTGTGATGAGCTTTTGTTCCTTCATGATAATATTGAGCTGTTTAATAGCTTGTAAATGATTAATATTGCCTGTAAAACAGTAATATACGTTAAAGGGGTCACATGGCGGGAATACGTGTTTCTCTGTGTCTTGGTGTGTAATAAGTTCCCCGTGAATGTATTAGACACGTAAAATTGTTGTGTTGCAACAAAAGATGCATTCGAAAGCGAATGCTCACCCAGACCTGCCTCAAACGCCTCGTGTAACCACACCCCCACAAATCTAAGTCAGTCGGTGATCTGATTTGACTAAGACCGCCCAAATGTACTCGCAAGTAAGGTGGTGTACCTGTCAGTACAATTGAAGAGGAACCTGATGTTCCAAAGATGGTAAGTGGCGTTACATTTCCGTCACACGCTAACAATGTTCGACCAATCACTACGCACGTGTTAACTGGCCAATCAGAGCACACCTTGCATTTCAGAGCCATGAGCTTTGAAAAAATCTGCCGTGTCAGAGAGGGCGGGCAAAGACGAGATACAAACATCCACAGAATGTGGAAAATACAGCGTTTTTATATCCTTAAATCGTGTATACACATTGCATTACATCGAAAACAAACGATAATATTAGTTTTAGCCGTGTCATATGACCCCTTTAACATTGACATTAGCCAAATACAAATATCAAAACTCATTTTTTAAGTTTGTCTTTTAGTCATTGTATAACACATGTCTAGACTGTATATATAAATGTATTGTCAGCTGTACAAGAGTTTGTTTTCTCTTTTTTTCTCCAATTATTTTTGATTAGATTCCTCCTCGTAAGAAGGGGAAATGGAAGAGGAGGCTTAAAGTGCTGAAAGATTTCTTTTGCGAGCCGGTCATCATCGACTGCCATTGCGAGGAGTGTGAACGTAGAGATCTTGGCCCTTGATCAGCCTCCAGAGGTAACTGAGGTGCTCCACTGGTTACAAAATGTTTCGATGTATATAAGCCACATAACCCCCCCTTCACTGGATTTATTCATAGCTATTAGGATGTTAGTTAGCATGTGGATTAGCTTTTAGCATGTTGGTGTTTGTTGTCTTAGTGTAAATACGATTTTAGAATGTGGTGTTAGCTGGTTTTACTTAGATCTGTGTCAGTTCGTTTTTAGCAGGTTTATTAGATTAGATTAGATGATTAGATTCAACTTTATTGTCATTACACATATACAAGTACAGTGTAACGAAATTTAGTTTAGGTCTAACCAGAAGTGCAATTAGCAAGTGCAGATATACAGTGTGAATCAATACAGAATACAATATTAGGGGAATACTATACAAATGTTCTATGACAAAATGACAGTCGGTATGTACTATGGACAATATATACAGAAGGATATATACTGTGAACATTAATGTACAGGTGTTTGTGAACAGATAACAATTTAGACTATACAATAGTGCATGTGACTTAAGTGTGCATTAATTACAGACATTAGCTATAAGGTTACAGTGCAGTAGATGAGTTAATACAGTTATTGAAGTTATAATGCAATAGATGAGTAGATGCAGTTAATAGAGTTACAGTGCAGTAGAGGAGTTAATACAGTTATTGAAGTTATGGTGCAATAGATGAGTAGATGCAGTTAATAGAGTTACTAATACAGTTATTGAAGTTACAGTGCAGTAGATGAGGTAATGAAGTTATTGAAGTAGTCAATTAGTGCAAATGAGCATTCAGTATAATATACCTGGTGTGCAAGTGAGCAGTATAGAGTGCAAAAGATGCTGTGTGTGTGTAAACAGTCCGGTAGAGCAGATACATGAAGTACTGGTGTGTACAGTTCAGTCATGCATGGCAGCCATGTTGTGCAATGTAAACAATGTAGTAGCAGCATTAAAGTTAAAGTTATGAGGGTTAGTGAAATCAGTGGGGGGCAGAGTTCAATAATGAAACAGCTCTGGGAAAAAA
>CM017905.1:24414326-24461826 GCA_008369825.1 Triplophysa tibetana | reverse complement strand
ATGAAATTTACTCACCTTCGAGTTGTTTCAAATCTGTAAAAATGTCTGTTCTGATGAACACAGAGAAAGATATTTGGAAGAATGTGCATAACCAAACAGATTTTGACTCCCATTGTATGACAAAATACTATGGTAGTCAGAAGTGCCCTAGAACTGTATGCTGGCCTACATTCTTCAAAATGTCTCATTTTATGTTCAAGAAAAAAAGATAAAGTAAGTTTTCCTACGATGGGAGTCAATGGTGGGCAAAATCGGTCTGGTTATAAGCAATCTTTTGAATCTCAGGGTCCGGGTCTGAGGAGGTCAGGTCTTGACTCTTCTATCAGTACATTTGAGGTCTTGACATGACTCTGGTTCTGTTGCTTTAGATTCTCTCAGATCTGATGGCAATCTCGAACCCTTCAGATGAAGCTCGAGAGCTCTACAGTCTCCTGAGTCAGCCGCACCTACAGGTGAACACTCAATTCAGACTTTATGATTATAAACATGTATGTGGTCAGACAAAATAATTTTTACTCGCGTGTGTATTTATATATTGTTGTGATATAATATTCAAGGAGGAGGGCGGTTGCTGATCATAATTTGTGTTTTTCAGGCTCTCCTCTCCGCTCATGACACGGTGGGTCTGAGAGACTACGAACCAGAACTGCCTCCATTACCCAAAGATCTACCTGAGGACGAGGAGGCCATGAGGATCGTGTGTCTGGTGAAAAACAATCAGCCGCTGGTGAGCAAGACCGCAAACTGGAGGGGCAGGCAAATCTAAAGCAGGTTTTAACTGACCTGTCATTTATTTAACTTTCAAAAATCAATGGCAACAAGGTACAGTCTTTTTTTACAGTATGCGCACTTACACATAAGAATGTAAACATCTTTAATATCTTAATTACACTTGTCAAGTGTTCTTATTAGTGACTGTGAGCTGTGTGTTGTGATGGATAGACAATGGCCGGTCCAGGTTTCAGAACTCACTGGGACACTTTAAGACAAGCGACACACAGTGGATCCTTCTCAGCTGGAGGACGATTGGATTTAGATGACATGTTAAAAGGTCCCTGTGGTTACAAATCTGTCCCTCCAAAAGTTGTTCCGTCCTCCACCAAACGCTGTCTGAACTCTCATTGCAATGCATTATGGGAACAGAGTTTGAGTTGCTGTGCTCCCAGTGCATGTAACTCGAATGGAACTGGTAAGATCCCAAACTCTGGGTTTGGAGATTTCCAAAATCCCATTATTCACCTTAAATTTGTGAGTTGTATCTTTCATCTGGACGCTTGATCTGATCTGTGTTCTTTGTCTTTTATCTCTATTCATCGCACCATTCATCCTCGTTTTTTCTCTGAAGATGATGTAGACAGTGATGTCGATCACACTCTGTCTCCATGGACCACCTCAACATCCCGCCGCTGTCATGCTCCTTCCAAAACAATACCTCATGCCCGAACTGTTCCCCCGAGTCCGAGACACTGTCATCAAGAATCCACCGGATGCTCACATACAAGGTCGGCAAAGGAGGATGGTCTGGATGAGTTGCAGAGCACCTTGAAACACGCAGCTGGATGTATTGAGCGCAGTTCTGAAAACATCCAGCGGCTCGGTGAGAGAATGCTCGCCGCGAGCGATCGCATGTCTGAGAGCATGCAGGAAAACTCTGAGTCTATGACGCTGCTGACGCATGTGGTGGAGAAGCTTCAGAAGGCAGTTGCCGCAGAAAACAGCATGTCAGTAGTTCACAGTGGAGTTCTCGCAAGAAACGCGACCCCTGGTAATGCATGTAAAAATGCAGTTGCAAGAAATGCGAGCGCGGTGGGAAGCAGGTGGGGCAGGACTTCGCTCAGCGTTCCAAACAGTCCGGCTCTTGCATCATCCACCCGCAATTCCCGTTGTTCTGTCGGCTCTTCTTCGTCTTCTTCTTCATCCATCATTACTCTCCAACAACAGCCAATGATATCAAAGGAGAGATATTTTAGCCACGCCTCCAATTATGGATCAATCAAAGGCAGAGTCAAAGTAAACCCATCACCATCTCACAGGACGACCAATGGCTCTTCACAGAACCAAAAAGAGATGAGCAGCACATTTGGGTGTCTCTCCAACCAGAAGAGAAACAAAAAACTCAAATAAATCATCTTTAGCGTTTCCCTGGTTACCAACATCCTGTCCGATTCTTCCTGTCTCAGGCATGCTGTTCTTTCAAAACTTTGTTATGCGTGTGTCATCACATCACCACCTGTCAATTAAGTCTCCATGGTAACAACATCGATGTTCGTCCAGTCTGTCAGAAAGTTGTTGTGTCCCTCATCTTTACATTTATTTTATCATCATCTTCTGACTTTCCTCAAGATTTTTCTTATCTTCACCTAACACACCGCCGCCCGGTCGTCTCTCATGAATGACGTTCCTTTGCATGTCACACCCATCAGATGTGATCTAGATGTTTGTTTCGTGTCAGATGAATCCTTGTAGATTTTTGATCGATATCTGCTTTCTTGGTTGCATTTAGGGAGCGACGATCAGACGAGACGATGTGACGGGGGAAATCTACATCGCCAGAGTTATTCACGGAGGACTGGCTGACCGCAGCGGTGAGGACCACGCTTTTCTCGCCGAACATCTCAAATGAACTTGACACACACTTATGCCTTATTCATGTGCGTTCTGTTGAAGGTCTCTTGCATGCTGGAGACAGACTGGTGGAGGTCAACGGTCATCCTGTGTTTGGACTGGAACCAGAACAGATCATACAAATTCTGGTTAATTCTCACACATCTACAGTATATCAATATTGAAAATGAATGCTAAATAAAATAGAATGAGATGAATCGAGATGGATTTGTTATTTCCAGTTTATAGTAGTGTTTCTTCATTTACAATCACAGGCTCATTCTCAGGGAACCATAATGTTCAAGGTGGTTCCCATCACGGACAGACCAGTTAACAACCAAACCATGGTGAGCCATCAAACATCATCATTAGAACACTTCATAACAGTTACGAAACAACTGAAAAGATCAAATCATATATATTACACAATATATGTAACAGTTCTCAGATTCAGAGCACACTGCCTTGAGTGCTGTTTCTTCTAATACTGTGTACGGTAGGTCTGTGTGACCTGTGTAACGTCTTTGCTCTCTCTTCGTCAGCTGTACATGCGTGCCATGGTGGACTACAACCCTCTGGTGGACCCGTCCATCCCCTGTGCTGATGCTGGTATGGCCTTCAGGAAGGGAGAGATCCTGGAGATCGTGGACCAGACAGACGCCCTCTGGTGGCAGGCCATCAAACTGCCCAGCATCTCTGCCTGCGCCGGCCTCATTCCTTCCACTAAACTTCTCAAAAGGTCCTTTCAACGTCATCAAGGGTTAATGCTCGATGACAGGATAAATACACATGTACATGGGCTCTGATGTGGCGGGATTTAGAAGCCTCATATTTATGACCAAAATCTGTGTGTGTAGGAGGCAGAAGGAGGTATGGTGGACTCAGCCTTATCAACCTCACACCTGTGTCACGACCTGTGAGTATACACTGGACATGTATTCATTATGTAATATAAAAAAACAGCTGTCAAATATCGACCATCTTTTGTTTCCATGGCGACCCGCAGTAACCACAGTGGATGAAGGTGAGCTTTTAACATGACTCGTGAAACAGACTTCACCGTATTTTGACTTGTGTCTGAACTTGTGACTGGTGTGTTTTAGAGGAAGACATTGCCATCGACGACAAATGCATAGAAGCAGGTAAAAGTGTTCAACTGTCTGATCGCTAACATTGACCGCTAAGATGTCTATAATGCTTGTGACATACTCATAATGTCTATAAACTTCTCTCTTACACAGATGAGGAGGCATTTGAGTCTGGTAGGTAAGTCCTGACTTATCAGGAGAGAAGAACAGCAGGTTTTAAGCATCTTTTGTTTAGATGATCTGTAAATGTAAATTGTTAAATGTTATATTATGTACTCGTGCTAAAATGTTACTCTGTATGTTCACGCTCTCAGAAGAATTAAATGATGGTGAGTCCCAAAAAACCATAAAGATTATTTTTGGATTTACTAGATTTGCTGTGCTTTCAGCATTAGATGTATTGACACAGTGTCTTGTGTTTGATTTCAGAAGAGAGTGAATTCAGCACCAACGTTGATGGGATTTATTTGAGTGAGTTATTCTGACCTCTTATAAATCTATCTTACATTCAAATATAATCAACATGTCTAAAGCAGTGCATATGCTTGATATTTTTGTGCTTAAAATGATCGGCATCAGTGTGAATCTGTCCATAAATATTTAACAAACAATTTTAACATTGTGCTGTATAGTTGATTTAAAGTTGTTTCGATTTGTTCGGGCACCTGTCTCATGTTGATGGATTAAGGATTAGGAGTTATAAATCCTACATCAATTGTTTGTGATTTACAAAAACAAAAGTTAAAGATGTTTAATTGATCGTGCATCTGATGGTGTGTTTTTCAGCTGGTTTCCGGAGAAGTCTTCGTCTCTGTCGATGGCGGAGGGGTCAGGCTTTTGGCACTTCTCAGTTCTGCTCTCTTCGCTGCCCCACAAGCTTTAACAGTTCTCCGTCCAACTCATACGAAGAGGTTGTGCGATACCAACACCATCCAGAACACACACATCGTCTAATAGCACTCGTGGGTGAGTATACGTTTGCACACATGTGAGCTTCTACAACCAGATGGAAAACTGCATGTCGCAGCGGACCTTTTAAAATGAATCTTTTAAAACTGAACCAAACATCTGCTATCAGGTCCTTCCGGGGTCGGTGTGAATGAACTCCGCAGGAGACTCATCGAGATCAACCCTAAGGTCTACCAAGGAGCTGTTCCTCGTGAGTTTAACACATTTTGTGACTTGAAAATATTTGCATTTTACTGGTGGAAAAAGTGATAGTTGATTTTTGTTTCGATTCAGATACCACACGACCGCCCAGATGCCATGAGGAATCTGGGAGAGAATATCACTTTGTTAGCAAAGAGCAGTTTGATAAGATGATATACAATCGCAGGTGTTACATCCTGTCAAACGTTATTTGTGTATTCCATCATACTGTAGTGTTCATTTCATCAGTTTCTTCTCTCATGCCTCAGGTTTATTGAGTTTGGGGAGTTCGAAGGTCATCTCTATGGTACAAGTGTAGATGCAGTTAAAGATGTGCTGGCCGCTGCTAAGATCTGTGTGATCGACATTGAACCTCACGTGAGCTTCTCCTAACAATCTCTTCATTCACAATTACTGGCATGAATGATGTAGCTGGAATATAGAAGAATCTGAAAAATCTCCTTACTGTGTTTTTAACCTACAGGCATTGGAGTCAGTAAGGTCCCCTGAGCTAAGAGCTTATGTCATCTTTATAAAGCCCCCTTCTGCTGAACAGATGAAAAATACTCGGATGAATTCTCACATCGTCACAAACTACTTCATCAGCCGACCCTTTAAGGTGAAATCGGTTCTATAGATACATACAGTTAATGTTTTAACATTGTTTTGTTTGAACTTTCTTTGACCCGATCCCTCTTTCTCTCTCAGGATGAAGACCTTCAGGAAATCGAGGATGCAGGACATAAGATGCAGCAGCAGTACTGTCAGTTCTTTGATCATGTGATAGTAAATGACGGACTGCAGGCCGCATGTGTGCAGCTGTTGACAGCAGTGAGGAGAGCTCAGGATGAGCCGCAGTGGGTACCAGCCGCATGGATCAAACCATCAGACCAGTCTTGAGAAGAGCAAACAGGATGACAAGCTCATGAAAATGCAAATATACTTTGTTTCACTGTTCATACTGAGAAAACTGTTTGTGTTGTCAGTGAAATTCTTTGTCAAAATAAAAAAATATTTTCTGTTCATCTATGTTGTTTGTCATTATTTTTACATTTAAAAGAAACCTAAACCTATTTGGGCTAGTGCCACAACATGCCGCAGGTGAGGTTTTGCGACGGCAGAATCCGCAGACTAATTTCCGGTCGTATCGAGTTGTTTTGGGCTTTGTCTTAAATAAGTGCTCATCAATGTTAAAATTATGTTTCATGATATCTATAAAAAATACTGATATTTGCGCCGAATCCTCATTTACCTATGAAGTGTTATACGACCGGAAATTACTCTGTTCACCGGCGCCATTTTGTGCAACCAGCGAATTAAGCCCCCAAAAAGAGATTTGGTAGTTTAATACTTATAATCCACTTCAAACTATACTCAAGTGTGCGGAAAGAATTGCCGAGAACTACGGAGAAGGAAAAATTAGCGAAGATTTATCCAGAAAACTGAAGCTCTCCGTTTACTGCAATTCATCGTTAGAGGATTTTGGACCTTCCCAAAATGGCGGCGATCTTGCGTGGCGTGCGCGTAAGACGTCATTGATCGAGACACGCCCACTCGTCTCCAACGTCAACAATAGACGCATGCAGAGCAACGACTTGCGAAAATAATTGTTGCTGAACTAAGATTGATAATTTAATTATTAAAAAGAAATCTTAAATAATGGACATGGATGCGAAGGTTAGTTTGTTGTACCTGCTGCATGTTTATGATTTGATGCAATGTGTGTTGTGTGCGCGTGTTCAGATGTGATGTTTTATATGTTCTGCTTTGATTCAGAGCACGAGGAGGAGAGATCTCCCCCCAATTCCTCAAGTACCGAAGGTATGATATCAATCATGTTATCGCCAATGTGTGTTTCTTTATAACCTCGATGAGTAACTGTATAAAGATACTCACATCTACAGGGTTTACATCCACTGCAAGCTTTATTTAATCATGTCAAACTCTATTCACTGAATGCATGGCTTGGATTGAGGAGGTTTTATATTAATGGAAATAAATAATGCATGTAGACCACCATGGTTTAACTTTGTAGTAAAATCATAGTAACCTCAAATTTACCACACCGTAGGTACCATAGTTTAACCATAAAACGTGTAATTAATCTTATACACATTTCAAATAAGACCATGCTTATGTTTCATTAAGGGTTTCAAGGCAATTTGTGATCTTCAACACTTTAAAATTGTTGCTTTATGTATTGCCATATAAAACATGGAAGCACTAGGATTTGTTAAATGTGGATATTTCCACGCTTGTAGATGTAAAAAAAAAGAAATATCAAAAATATATGCATGTGTGTGTCTGTGTGTGTTTGTCGTACGGTTGAGTAACACTGTGTGCTCCTGACTCCTCCTCTCTTCTCATAATCCTGCTTTGTGGCAGATGCCCGTCTCAGATTAATACTCCAGACTCACATTAATCTCTGATGTAAGTGCACTAAGGTCTTTGTCTACACGTCTACATCAGATCTCCGTCTTGTGTGGAATGACAAAAAAGACAACGGTAAGCTTGATCTGGTGAACGGAAAATGTTGGCACATATCAACCCATCGAGGTTCTGGTCTTGGTGTGTGTTTCGTCTAACTAGGGAGCCGCACAGTAAATGTAATGAGTTTGCTGTCTGAAGATCTGTTTTGATTTCAAATGTAATTCATTGTTAATGTTTCAGAGGGGACCACGAGCACTGCCGTCCATGCCCAGGTGAAATCCCATTGAATTTTGAGGTGTTTGAGACTTTTTTCATTAGAAACTTCATTCTCATATAAAATGTCTTTCCTTTTCCTTCCTTATGACCACACACACAGTCAAGACACAACAGGTGAGTGTTTCTCTGCGTAATACTTGATTCTGATTGGTCAAGAGCGATATCCATTGATTGTTTCCTAACTACAATGTTTTATAGAGCACAATGACAAATTTTCCAATATCATTATGTTTTATGAAACAACCCCTTTAAGGGTGACAAAACACACATTGCTTACAGGTTCTCTTATTCATTCTGTAGATTGTGTATTGTTCGTTGTTAAGCTCTCATTGTTAAGTTCCCGTGAGGAACTCAATTCTCATTTTCAGTAGAGATCTTGAAACGTTTTCTTAAAGTGTAGCGTTCAAAGTGATGTTTATGGATAAAGCAACTCAACATGAAGAGATGCCTTCATTGTTGTCTTCTACAGACGAGATGCCTGTACCAAAGAGCAGGAGAAAGAAATCAAAGAGAGATGTGGAGAGTGTAGAAGAACCTGATGGTGAGAACTTGTATATGAATAAATATGTGTACATGCAGGATTTATTTAATGCCGTGTATATTTCTGCAGACGGTGGAATGGAAATGGGAGAGGTGACCAGTCGGCGACCGTCAGAGTGTCGGGAACCTTTTACCCCCGAGCCTTTGGACAACCCACCGCAGAAAAAGAAAAAGAAGAAGAAAGCACAAGCCGTCGGTACAAGCGTCATTCTGTATCACTCAACGGGATTGTTTTGTAATGCACAGACGTGTAATATCACTGTGCTCTGATTGGTCAGATGTAGAGGGAGCTCAAACAGACCTGGTGTCAAATGGAGACATGATGGACCACAACACTGATGAGGAAGTAACACGCAGGCCCAAAAAGAAAAAGTGAGTCATTGACAAGTGTTGTGTTTCTATTTTGTTAAACAAGTCCTGGTTTCATTCTTATCTCTCTCTCACCAGGCTGAAACCTAAAGTAACAGAGACGCAGTCCAACAACGATCTGGATGTGGAGGACGATGACATCATCACAGACCCACAAGCCCCAGTTTCCCAGCATTCCTTGTTCTCTGCTCCACAAGGACAAAGTCAGCCTGTGGGGAAAGTGTTTGTGGAGAAGAGTCGTAAGTGCTGGTTCATGTCAGCGTTTGCGATTCTTGCTTAAGTTTGTGATGCGCTCTTTATTTATTAATTTTTTTGGGTGGCAGGACGTTTTCAAGCCGAGCGAGTGGAACAGTGGAAGTCCAGCGGGCAGATGGAGCAGAGCTTTATGGACATCCGTTCAATGTGGACCACCAGAGATGTGTCAATGAGAGTACACAGTGGATACAGGTGTCTGACTTTAGGGGCCAGAATGACTAAACAGGGCAAAAGAATCCTAGAGCGCAAATTTAACAAAAGAGCAGAAGAGAGTGGAAATTTCAGTGAGCGCACATTAAAAATCACAGACGCAATATCTCATTTCCATATGACCAATGCAATTTACCAAGAGCAGCACGGGGTCTAAGACATGCATTTTTGGGGCATTAAATAATCCCGCGAATACCAGTACAAGGACAAGCGCAAACCGTAGCAAATCATGCTGTGTTCATTCATTTATATTTCATATTTATTCATATTAATTTAATAGTTTGCAACTGAACAGGAAGTTTCTACAAATGCATATTCAATAAAGTCAGTCGCAAAACCACCACGCCGTTTTAGCACAAATTTTCACTGCGTGTCTTTTGTAAATACAGACGGTAGTATTTTTACCCCAAAAGACGCGTTTGCGCTGCCGCAAGCTTTTAGTTCATTAATTTCTTTCATAATCTATGTGTGCAATTTCAAAAGTGTGATTTATGTGCCACTGTCATCACTACATGATTTTCTACTGCAGAACATAAAAGAAGATATTTCGAAGAATGACAAAAATCAACTGAATCCCATTGACTTCCATTGTATGAACACAAAACCACCGAGACATTTCTCAAAATATCTTCTATCGTTTTCCACTGAATAAAGAGAGAAAGAAGAGATTTTGATCAACACGAGGGGAAAAATGATGACAGAATTTTTATTTTTGACTCAACTATCCCTTTATCAATCAAAAGTATAAGCGATGTGGAAAGACTTTAGTGAAGCTCATCTGTATTTCCTTCACAGGGTCATCGGTCTGTTTTCACACGGCTTTTTGGCCGGTTACGCTGTGTGGAACATTATTGTGATGTATGTGTTGTCTGGGGAACAGATGAGCAGAGTTTCTGATCTTCTTCAGCAGTATCGTCCGCTGGCTTACCCCGCACAGTCTCTCATGTATCTGCTGCTGGCTCTCAGCTCCGTCTCTGCCTTCGACAGGTGCATCACCACACCTTCTGTTCCTCTACATCAGTGTCTTCATACTTAAACTTGAATGTATTTTCTTCTCACAGGTTAAATCTGGCTGAAGCCCCCGTGGCCATGAGAAGTTTACAAACCCTCAGTCCTGTGGCTCTCTCCTCTGTCTGTGAGTTTATCACTTTATTCTGTCCCTCGAGGAGAAGATGATATACTCGTCTATATGAAGCATTAACATGTTAGAGCTTACCAAAATCTCACAATAATGTATGTCATGATGTAAAGTTATTTTGGAAATTCATACACAAACGCGGCTATGCATCCCGCTTTGGTTTATCCCGTTACTGCAGTGCAACTGTAAAGCAATTCTGTCCATGCAAAATATCTTCTACATTATAAACGTTTTTATTTTTCAGTGTACTTCTGTGCACTTGTATTATCTTTAAGCCAGCAGATGACAAGCGATCGGATCAATCTCTATAATCAATACTCCAGCTCTAACACCACACTGTGGTAAGTACTCTCTCATTTAGCACAGCATGATGGGTAAATAAACACGTCTCAAGTGATGAGAACTGATCTGATTTCACAGGCAGCCGGGCTCAGAGAGCAGCATCATTTACCCGTGGGTTGTAGTAAACCTGGTGGTCACTCTGCTGGTCGGACTGGCCTGGGTTCTGATGTCATCAAGTCCAGATATTGACCACACAGAAGGTAAATGCAACATATGTTCAAAGCTCAATTGATGATGTATGACCATGTTCAGCTTGGTCACCTAAATACCATTTACATTTAGCAGACGCCATTTATTTAAAAAAAAAGCGTAGTCACGTTATGATGTCAATATTATAAACCATATGATGTCATTATATTGTAGGTTTAATTCAGTGAGCACTACCATTTATCTTTTATCAAGTTTATACTCATGGCTCTAAAATTTTGAGAACTATATATATATTAGGACTTTAACCTCATAATCTTATTTTAAACAAAACTATTATAAATGTACAAATGTTCATTCTTAGATTTAAGTTGAAATTAGAAGTTTAAATCATTTTAAATTCACGTGTTTTTTCTCTTACAGAGTTTTTAATGTCAATGGAAGCTGAATATCCAAAGGCAGAAGAGAAAGGAAACATCACGGCATGAGGCACCCGAATTAGTGTTTTGTTTTTTTACCATTTTTGATACATGATTGTATATTTATATACATATATATATTTTATGGCTGGAATACATTACAAGACTCTTACAACCTGAACAGTTTTTTATAACCAGACATTATAAACTTGCAGTTTTTCCTGAAAGTTTTTGATAGAAACAGTGCTGGACTGGGTAGAAAAATGTGCCCTGGCATTTTTGGCTCACATTAGTCCTCCTCCATTTTTGTCAACCGGTGGGGGGCATGTAATGGGGTCTTTTGCATTCGCCTTGGGTGCATTCGCATTTAATACACATCCGTCTGAGCGGCCGAAGCATCCATTACGGCCGTGAACAATAGCGGCCTACCGGGAAATCCCCGGAACACCAGATGGCTAGTCCGCCCCTGTATAGAAACACACTAACTGATCAAATCTGCAGACTGGCACAGACTTCCTGCAACAAGTCCAGACTGAAAATCTGGGCAAATTCTGAGCACATGTCTTGTAGTGTATTTAAGCCCTTTAATGTGCAATGCTTTATGACTGTGACATTTGCAATAAACATTTTTAAAGAAGCGACCATTTAATTTATAGGCTAGCAAAAGCCACACAAAACACGGCCACATCATTTTTTTGTGATCTTTTTAATTCACACCGGAGCCGGCTGAGGTCTGACACGGCGGAATAAAACAGCCACCACGAGCCCAAAAACACCAAGCACTGTTATAGCCGCTCCGGACCATAATCCATAAACCAATGCATGTGACACTACAACACAAAGCAAAAAACATAAGCAAACATTTTTCAGAATCTTTTTTAAATTCTAAACAAATATTGTTAACAAATAACATTTCATACCATCATCAGTATCCACGAGATCTTTAGAAACTGGTAAATCAGAAATGAGCATGACCTCGCCACTCGAAACTAACACTTTCTCTTCAGAATCCTTTGACTGTTCTGAAACTGCCCTTCCTATGAGAACAAATGCAGAAAAACACACTTAACATTGTTAAACACAACTACACGTAGAATCTTGTATGGAGCTGTACTCACTCGTCCTGCCACAGCTGGACTCACAGGACTCGGAGCCTAACGAGTGGCAAACAGACGTGGTGCAATGAATGATGATCTGTTAGAGACGGGGAGAAGAGCGACGACCAAAGAGATTAACCAAAGTCCAACCGAACGCATGAGGAGTAACGCACACATACCCGTTCCAGCAGCGGCACAAGAGAGGGCTGATCTATAAAGGTGAAAATCTTCATGACAAAGCGTTTATAATGAGACGGATACTGAAGCTCGGACTTTCCAACAGAAAGCATCGTGGTCAGGGAATGGTCATCCTTATAGGGACAGCTAGGAATTCAATTTTTGAGTGAGCACCGAGGTACACAACAACTTTTCATCTCACACATTATAAACAGGAAGCAGAATAACAGTAAACATCTGGCAGTTACCCATTTACTATCAGATCCCACTGTGGCAGCCTCTGAGGGTCCTGGGTGGACGTGGCCCAACAGTGATCCAGGACCAGGACGATGTTTGGATCTGTCCTCTCCAGAATCCTCACTTCCACGTACAAGGGTTCTCTCAGGACTTTGGTGACCGGGTAATCTTCCTCAGAGTAGTACGAGGTATACACATCCTCTAAAATATACAAATAAATAGCAAGTAAAGTTGGTTTATATAGCACATACATGTCAGCAGGGTCGGCCAAAGTGCTGAACCGAATCAAAGGGTCCAAACATAAAACTATTAACACAAACAAGAAACCAGATAAAATCTATTAGGATGCCTGGGAGTAAAGATATGTTTTCAACATCGTAATGTTATTCACATTTTAGGTGAATAAATGAGTGCTTGTAATGGCCGAGGGAAGACATGATGTACTAAACCAAAAAAACTTGAGTTGGAGGACAAAAGCTGCAATAATGGCTGCTTCAATATATTTTGACAAAACATTTGGTGCACACAGAAAGGTAAACTGAAACGAATACATAAGAAAATATGGAAATAAATGTGTGAATATTAAAATATGGATTTAAATGCATGTATCGAAAAATAAACATAAATGAAAGTACAAAATATGTCAAATAAAAAAATTCTGGACTAAATTTGAAGTAAAAAGTTCATTATTCCAGGATTGTTCTCCATTAAAGCAGCTTCCAAATGTGTGAATCCTTATGCATAGACTTGCTACAGATGTGTGCAATAGACAAGTTCTTATTTTATTTTTACCATAACTGGACTCGCGCATTCGATATAAGATCATTATTTCACATGCTGTTTGTTCTCTATAAAATTATAACCATTCTTAACATAGCAAATGTTACTGTAACGCTGGAAGATGAGATGTTAAATGCATAACACGTGCCATCTGTGATGCTTTATAGTGAACACTTACCATCCGTGCATCCTTTAGTGCTACACTGTCCATTGGCGAGTCTGAGCTCCACTCGGAGTGGGCCGTGCTGAGAGACGGGGAGAGGAGGAGGAACTGTATTCACCTCCATCATCAGAGCCTCAACGCCAGATCCTGAATACCTGCACTGGAACTTCAACCTGAAAAATCATCAAATGACCTGATGCGCTTCACATTTTTCTACAGAAGCCCTCTTTAGTGATTGACAAAACATGTCCCTAACTCATAGATACTGTCTCTTGTGACGGATCCACGGGGTCCAATGCCCACTTCATACGCTGATGACATCATGTTTTCGTAAGTAATATAATGATCTTCGTCCTAAAGTACAAGGAGGGAAACGTGAGAGGTAGTTGCGGTTTGTGATAAATTCAGATCTGGATCTCATCAAGACCCTCTGTGAGGTTTGGTGATCAGACCCACACAGGGACCGTTTCTCTGTTGTGCCTCACCATCATTTTGGTGCCGCAGGAGCGGACCGGAAACTGATAGAAGGCAAATGTGGCTGTTGTGGCAACAGGAGCGCATTGACCGCTGGGGTCGTCCTCCAGCAGCTGGATGGACTCCAAATTGATGCGGGGCAGCGTGGCATCTCGAGCGACCACCAGCACAAACTGCCCATCTCTCGTGCACTGCAGGGTCACTGAGACAGGGTTAATCAAACTTCAACCATCAAGGTTTCATTTTTTATAAAAATGTAACATGTACCAAGGTATATATCAAAATATTTCTCGAAGTAAAAAATTAAAAGAAGCATCTTCATAAAAATGTGAAACATACATTTTCTTGATGTTATAAAGACCTCTCACCTGCTCTGGCATAATAACAGCCTTGTCCATCATAACAGCAGCTGATGGCGTCACAGTCATGTTCGGTGATGTCAGACTCTCCGCACTCAATGCGCTCGTGCTGCTCCAGCACACAACGCTGACGGGACGAGACCTGCTGCTGGGGGTCATGCAGCTCGCGCTGGGCAAATTCTTTCAAAACCGGTAAAAACGACAGACCACCGGCCTGATATTGTGGCATCTGCCAGGAGGGCTGAGGATTCTGAGCGTTGCTAAAGTACACACTGAGCGTGATCGCAAGTACTCTTTCGGCTAGTACCATTTTTGCTTCTTACATTCGCAAAGTTGACTCTCTCTCCCGTGCGTCACGTTTAAAGAGATCAGCACGAGGCTAATTATCGTCAGCCACGCCCCCTTCATAATGGACAAACGGTGTGCTTGAGCTATTGCGCAGACCGATGGGAATATGACATCGAATTACCGCGAGAATACACTTCTCCGCATGCTTTAGAGTCGCTCTCGCGTTACTTTGGTATTACACGTCGATTGTTTTACGCCGCTCGCACAGTCTTTTTTTTTTTTTAAATGCTTTATTAAATCAATGCCATAAGAACAAGAGGTTTTACATATTCCAATCATTTTAACAATCACTATCAAATGGAACAAAAAAGAAAAAAAAGAATAGAATTACATAAATTTCAATGTTTTTCAATGTAGAATTACATAAATTTCAGAGCATTACATGTTTTTAGTGCTTTTTTGTGTTTAGTTTTTTCCAAGAGATCTACATACAATTTGAAGTCATTAATAAAATGTGAAAAATTTGGTTTACATTGCGCCCACTTTTTCTTATGTATATGGAATTTCCCTAATAGAATAAACAAATTTTCAAATGTATAATATGATGTTGTTCACAATTCAAATTTTCATTTTCTGTATAAAACAGCACATCAAATATAGACATTTTTATCATACATTCCAGTTTTCTGTTGATATATAATTTAATATCTTTCCAAAATAATCTCGAGTAAATACAATGAAAAAAAAGATGCAAAATAGTTTCCCTTTCTTGACCACAAAATTCACAGGTATATACAATATTAAGCTTTAATCTTTCCAAAACATGCTTAACAGGATCAATTCTATGAAGAATTTTGTAAGACACTTGCTCGCACAAAGTCTTAAAGTTCACGGTCGGACATGACATGTTACCGGAAATATTTAGTCAATGGAAAATGAACCGCTAATTTTTAATCGCCTCAAATTTACAGATCTACCTTTTAATGCAGTTTGCAAAATTTACAAAATACAGGGCAAACAAAATTAAAATAAAAACAAAACAGGAACAAAAAACAATGAATGAAAACTAAATATTTAAAAATACAGCTTAAATAAATAAGATAAAAAAATACATTTTCATAATGAGAATCTTAAATTTTTTTTAGCTCTCCTGCCGGAAAACAATGATTCCACTTCTTTTACGAATATAATAGTTTTTATTAAAAATCATTACAGTTTAATGGTGCGCGCAGTTAACTTCATGTGGCAAAACCTTTTGTAATAAAGTAAATCTACTAAACTGCAGATATCAGTATCTGCGATTGATTGTTTTAGTCTTGTTCAGGTCGTGTAGTTGATAGCCGATCCACTCAGTTTCGCTGGTTTTAGATTTACACTGTAGACGTGGAAAGCCAGTTTGCACAGTTCAAACCTATTTATGATGAACATTAGACATTTTTAAAAAAACAAATATGCTGGATTTTGCTATCTTTGCAGTGACATTTGTCATTATTTTAATCGGTGCCGTCCTGTATTTATATCCGGTGAATAAATACCCTTTGATGTGTATTGCCAACTCTTGTATAGTTGTGATAATCCATTGTTTAAGAACTGCTACAATTTTGCTAATGACATTCATATTTATAATAGATGCAATAACTCAATGTTTTGTGTTGTTTTAATGGCAGTCATCTAGAAGAGCCTCAGGTATACCTGGACTAAACCCCACAGAGGAAAAGTAAGTCTTTAGTTTGTTTTCTGTTCACATTCAACATTGAGCAACACACTTTTCTCTTTGTTCATCTTCCTCAGAGACGGAAACCTGCAGGACATAGTGAGCAAAGGCAGCCTGCACGAATTCTTGGTGGGTCTTCATGATGAGTTTGGATCCGTGGCATCTTTCTGGTTTGGTGGGAGACCGGTGGTCAGCCTGGGTGCCGTGGACCAACTACAGCAACACATCAACCCCAACCGGACCAGTGAGTAACCTGCCAAGAGATCCAAACCAACAAAAACAAAATCTGCTTGCCGTTCACCCTGAGTTTGACAAATAAATCCAAACACACTCTCATGTTCGCACTCTTTCCTCAGCGGATTCGTTTGAGACGATGCTAAAGTCGTTGCTACGGTACCAGCCAGGTTCAGGAGCAGAAGTGATGAGAAAGAAAGTGTATGAGGGAGCCATCAATAAAACTTTAGAGAATCACTTTCCTATTCTGCTTCAGGTGTGTGTGAAGTGTTCTTCATATCAAACATTTTTCTTTTTTTCTATTAGTGTCATGGATTTAGTTTCTGGAAGTTTTGGGAGATTTTCAACTACTTTTTATTTTGTAGCTGGTGGAGGAAATAGTTGATAAGTGGGCATCCTATCCCAAGTCGCAGCACACCCCCCTGGGTTCACATCTGCTTGGATTGGCTATGAAAGCTGTCACTCAGCTCGCCATGGGGAGTCGCTTTCAGGATGATGCAGAGGTCATTTGCTTCCGCAAGAACCATGAAGCGGTGAGTGTTTCTTAATAGTAACTCTTCAATATTGTTTGTTTTTCATAGTGTTCTTTTAATTGTAAAAAAAATCTAAATGTGAATAGATCTGGTCAGAGATTGGCAAAGGTTATCTAGATGGATCACTAGAGAAGAGCTCCAGCAGAAAAGCCCATTATGAGAGCGGTGAGCGAGAGGTTGAGCACTTTATTTTTGTTTGTTCAGTGTTCATTGATCAGACACGTTGTTTTTATTATTTTCAGCGCTGGCCGAGATGGAGTCAGTGTTGAAGTCTGTGGCAAAACAGAAGGGTCAAGGGTCTGATCAGTCCTCTTTTGTTAACTGTCTACTACAGGCTAATCTGACAGAACGACAGGTGACATCATCTCAACATCACCTCACCTACACTCAAATGTAATTGATCAAATGATAATGATATTAGTGGTATTTTTCTGTCCTCAGGTGATGGAAGATGGTATGGTATTTACTCTAGCTGGCTGTGTCATCACTGCTAACTGTAAGAGTACACTTTGCTTAAGCTCTGCTTATATTCTATCTTTTATTTCAAACCGTGGCCTGTTCTCATCTGTGTCATTTCCCAGTGTGCATCTGGGCAGTACACTTTCTGTCAGTATCAGAGGAAGTGCAGGAGCGGCTCTATCATGAGCTTGTTGAAGTGTTGGGGGAGGAGCCTGTCACACTGGAGAAGATTCCTCAGCTCAGGTGAGTCCACATCATAGGTTTCCATGGTGCCTTTCCAATCTACATTTTGGCCACTAGAGAGTGCGTTTTTATAACAGAATGGAAGTTTAATACAATTTTTGGTTAAAACATTTTTGCAGAACATAAAAGTACAAATCTGAGAGGAAAAGCATGCATTAAATAATATACAACAGAAGTATAAATAATCCAAGGTTGACAGCACATCATTTTCTTAAAGTTTCCAGGGGCACATGTAAATAAATGCACAGGACATTGTTTATTCTACATTGTCTGAAGAACTTCATAAATCTGATCCTACTTATTAATTTGCTCTTATTGTTAGCTCATTGACAAAACATTGAAAACTCTCTTGATTTTAAGTAGCTTTGAATAAAGTGTCTGTGTAATGAACAAATTTAAATATGTTTGCTTGATTGTTTGTGAGGATTGATATGTGTGGCTTTGTGTCTTAAAATAATTGTTTATCAGATTTCGGACAGTTTGTTTATTTTAATAATGTATTCCATCACAGTCTCTCTTGTTTGTGTTCCGGTCGCTTAGCATTATGTGCTTATACATTGTGTGAGCTCTACATTATGTGTAAGTATCAGTCAAATGCACACATGTATATTATTAGTATTTTGACTGTCCTCCCTGCAGATACTGTCAGCAGGTGCTGAATGAAACCGTCCGCACATCCAAACTAACACCAGTAGCGGCCAGATTACAGGAGGTTGAGGGGAGGGTGGACCAACACGTCATTCCCAAAGAGGTGAGAACAATACTCTGTATGTACGTTAAAAACAAAGTTTATATTAAGAAAGGAAAGAAGAAAGCTTAACCCTAAAAGCAAAAGATTAAAGGTCCAATGTGTCCAAAACATGACGACATCTTAGTTTTGTGCTTTAAATGAAGAGGGGGATAGTGAGCCGTTGGTTGCAATTCGTAACTTCACCACTAGATGGCGCCAAATGTAATGCACTGGCCTAGTAGAAGATTGTTGACACTGGTCATGTTTTGGCAGCTCAGCCAATAGAATTAAAAAGACAACATATAAAGTTACCAAAGCTCGACAAAAGATATATTTTTTGTATCTCAATATCTTGTTTGTTCACTGTGGGCGGGGCTACACAATATGACAGAAATGTTTAATCAATTGCCAGTTGTTGTGCATGCCGCTGCTTGGAACTAAAATGAGATTATTATTTAATTCTGTACTGCATTGTAGATGGTTAGGAGGGTTCTTGCATGTTTAACAAATTAAAAAGTCTTTTCTTGTGTGATATCTGCAGACATTGGTTATTTATGCGCTGGGTGTCGTTCTTCAGGATGCAGATACTTGGACACTTCCATACAAGTATGTATGTCCTATATAAGGTACTTTATTAAAGTTTCTATTGGTTCTGAACAGTTTCTCTTCCTCAACAGGTTTAACCCCGACAGATTCGCTGATGAATCAGTGATGAAGAGCTTCTCACTGCTGGGGTTTTCTGGAAACCAGGCCTGCCCTGAACTCAGGTATCCGATATTCACCAGAGCGATCATTTGTAATTACATTTAAATCATGTTTTCATCTCATTGTCTTTAGGTTTGCATACACCGTGGCCACAGTGCTGCTGAGCACCCTGGTGCGCAGGTTAAGACTGCACAAAGTGGAAGGGCAGGTGGTTGAGGCCAGGTACGAGCTGGTGTCCACACCCAAAGATGACACCTGGATTACCGTCAGCAACAGGAAGTAACGGAGTCTTCCAGGAAATGATGATGTAAATGATGTCCTGCCAATGTGGTGGTGTCATGGGTGTGCAAATGTGAACTGCGGTGTTGGGCTGCAGTAGATGAGATCAAATTAAAATTATATTGTCCCGTTTAACATTTCAGCTTTTTGGTTCCAACATTTTTACTAAGAACACATTACTTCCATGCTGTACAATGAAAGAACAGTGTTTCATAATTATGTTCGATTTGCAATCCTCTACGCTAATAAACAGGAAAAACAAGTGTGCATCCATGCAATCATCAATTCAAATCCTCTAATGATAAATTAACTTAAACGGAAAACCAGTTTTGATCCTGAAAAAGAAGTTGGGGAGGGATAGAAGTGGGATGGTGTTGTTTGTCTGCTTGCATCATAGAGAGAGAAAGAAGAGCGTGTGTATCAGTGAGGTAGAGAGACAAACACAGGGAGAGAGAGACACCCACACACACAGGGAGAGAGAGACACACACAGGGAGAGAGAGACACACAGGGAGAGATAGACACACACAGGGAGAGAGAGACACACACAGGGAGAGAGAGACACACACAGGGAGAGAGAGACACACACAGGGAGAGAGAGACACACAGGGAGAGATAGAGAGGGAAGTGTGATGGTGGTGTTTTCCTCCTGAATGCATCCGTAAGATGTGAAGATGGCGGAGCTGCAGATGCTGTTGGAAGAGGAGATTCCCGCCGGTCGAGGAGCTCTGCTGGACAGCTACGCCAACCTAGAGAGAGTCGCCGAATATTGCGAGAGCAACTACGTACAGGTAACGATAAACAATAAGACACGACAAACAAACGGACATAAAAAATGACAGGAGTGATGAACCGAACCGACTGTTGGCGTTGTCGAGCGATAAAGCCGACGACCTGACTGAAATCTCCGCGTTGAATCACAGCTTTACACGCAGGCGTCGATTATAACACGTTCGAGTGACATTTGACGCATTTTGTGTTTGTTTTGTGGTCGTGATTTAGTCAAGAAATGAGGCCTCATACACGGAGCTAACAGGCTAGCCCGCTAGCCGAACCGAAACCCGATGTGTAAACCTCAATTTAACCACATCAATAGAGAGAGTATTTCCTGTCCGTTTTTACACACACTTGACGCTTATCACAGATATACGCTCATTAAACCCAACGGGAATGACATAAAGTGCATTTGAATCGGTTTGTAAAGAGATTTTGATCAAAACAACGCAGTGGTTCGTGAAGTTAGCTGTGCCGCTAATGCTGGAGGCAGAGCTACCCAGCATTTTAGGTGTTAAATGATGTAATGTTCACGTTTTGTTATTATTATTTGGGAAGTATTATAATTCGTTAGAGGTTTGTTTATGGTCAAAGGGAAATGTGCGAACAATGATGTTGTATGTGTTGTTTTGGCAGTATTTGTGTAATCCTATTTAATCTTCAGACTTTTCGTAAAGTTTCAGTGTTTTTATGTAGTAACACTATAATAAGCAGAAATGATTTTTTATATTGTGGAATATATTGATTCATGTTAATGTTTATGGCGGGCATTGTTTATAATAATTGTATATTTAGCACATTTAGCCGGAGATTTAGGGCACTGACTCTGATATTTTATTTGTGAATAGCACAATAACACCCGTGACTGCTTTATTTTTCATAACAATATCTCTTTACTACAGTGACTGTTGCCTTAATGTATGTTTAGCGCTTAACAACCATGCAAAGTTGTGGGTACATCAATAAAATTCCATTGAATTAGAAACTGTGGTTTACTGTAAAGGTTTCTAGGGATGCACAGATATGATTCTGTTGATCAATGCAGATTTTAAGAAAACTATCGGCCAATACTGATATCTGGCACCTGCTTGTTCATTTAAACTTTTGTCAACCAAATGTATTAAATAAGCTCAAACACACGCATTACATCAGTGAACATGGGTTTGATCCATTCAGCATTCAACAGGCGTTATTAGATATTAGAGAGAACAACAAATAAGAAGACGGCATCACAACACTGATAGATTCTTTTGGTCATTGGCATGTACACGATTTTTGAATGTTGACAATGTTGGATTACGCAGCAGATGTTATACAACGTTCAAACACTTTTGTTATATCAAACTCTTTCATGTTAAAGCTGGAATGCTGATGTGTTTTTAATTTGATCATTAATCTCATGTATGTTCATGTGGATTTTCCCTCGCCAACAGCAGTTTGATGATTCAATTTGGGAACTGAAGTTGGAAGCGATTCGTGTTATTTTCCTCCCTCGTGGGGAATGATACACAGAAGTGGGTGTACACATCTCCACTTCTCTGTTTTACCCTTGGTCATCTTACACAAATAGTGCATTTTAAATCAAGCTCGGACCCTTTTTTCCCTTAAAATACAGTGTGTCTCACATGAACCCGTGCAGAGCGTTGACTGAATGTCACTGGATATGAGTTTGTTCTCTGTGGATGCTGACGCTCATGTTTTCCGCTGGTTATGCGCTCCTGATAAATATTGCATACTTGAGAACATTGCAGCTAAAGCTGTTCTGTAAACTTGCAAAGCTTCAGGAATTGTGTTTGTATGAGCTGACAGTTTTTAAACGTGTTAAACAAGTTTGCTTTTGTTATCGGGTCAGAGGGACGCGTTCTGCATTAGGATGAACTTTATTGTCCATTCTGTTTGTCTCAGAGCGGAACAGGGTCTTTGACACTGGTGGCATATTTACATAGACATAAACAACACTCATAACACCACAAACACAAAATGAAACGAGATCAAACGGCTCAATTAAAATTCCAGATATAAAATAGGATACACTGATACAAAAACACTCGCATCACTCAAGAGATTATACGGTTTAAAAGAATTACTGCCATTGGAACAAATGATTTTTTATACATTTCTTCTGAATCAATTATTGTACTTGATTCAGTTCAATCTCAAACACAATCATGAAAGTCTTTATTGGGACACACCACCGTATGGTGTATGACGTGGAAGCAGCATTCAGAATTGCCCTAAATATCTGCATGTGACCGAGCTGGGATCACTTACCCACCGGTGTTTACTTCAGATTGAGATGATTTGTGCCTGCGTGTGGTCCTGGGTCTGTTTTTAGTGCTGCATGTAACACAATATTTCTTTCTGTACCCACTTCCTCAAGTAATGTGTGTTGCAGACAGAAATGAAAGACGGTTTTCCATAGAACCATTTCATGGTTTCTAATTGCATAGTTGAGCCGGTCAATCCTGTTTGTTTCCAGAAAACCAGATTCATTGATAATTGTTAAATTATTTGTACACAGGTCTTATTGTCACAGAAAACTATATTATATCCATCCAAATGTACAGTTGAGGGATCCGATGTTTTCCTCAAATCGATGAAGACTAAAGGGATTTTATTTGGATGTGACAGCACAATGAATGTTTTTAGTGCTGGGTAGGTCATTATAATGATTAAACATGTTTGTATTACAATTCTGTACAGGCTAGATATTATATAAAAGAAATACCTATATGTAAATTTGCTCATTTTTTCCAGCATTTGCCATTTCAGAGGTATTTTTTAAACAGACGAACAACAAATCCAGGAGCTGTCTGGATCCTGAAAGAACACATATTTAGATTTATGCATTTAGTTAAAAATTTCATTCAAAGCCACTTTTTCTGTATCAAGCTATCCATTTTTGTGGTTTTGTGTTGTTTGACTAATCATATTTTAATGGAGCAGTATTTGAGATGTATGGCGTTTTGGATTTTTAGTCAATTTATGATTTTGGTCACGGTTTTTATATCATTAAATAAACAATGCCACTAGAAGGAGTTTCTGTGTTTTTTCACATTTGGTTTGAACGTGTCTCTCATCTTCACTCATAATATCCTTTTTCCCCACAATCACAGTACCATTCCTCATTGGGCCTACACATATATGTGACCGTATCACCATGGTTACGCCAGAGGGAATGATTGATGGTTGTAGGTGACCAATGAGGCGGTGGCATGAAGCACTATTCGGTAACTCTGATTGGCTGATGCTTGTGGAAATGAATCATGAGAGCGAGGCGGTGATGCAATGTTTTTCACCTCCAGCCATCCATCTGTACTGATATGAACACTTTCTCTTCTCTCTAGTCTCCAGATAAGCACAGAGCTCTTGAAGAAACCAAAAGCTACACCACTCAGTCTCTGGCCAGTGTTGCGTATCTGATCAACACTCTCGCCAACAATGTGCTCCAGATGCTGGACATACAGGCGTCCCAGCTGCGCCGCATGGAGTCCTCCATCAACCACATCTCACAGGTACATCCATTCCACACACTCTCTATTGACAGAAACTAATGTAGATGTTACCACTGCTTTTACTTCCTAAATCTTCAAGTTCGGTGTTTAGTTTGGTTAAGTCGGTCATGCGATCGATTTGTTGCTTCCGCATACATTTCTGCGTGAATAAGCTCACTGACTCCCCCAATTTAACATTTTTCCCTAGACGGTGGACATCCATAAAGAGAAGGTGGCCAGACGAGAGATCGGCATCCTCACCACCAATAAGAACACTTCTCGCACACATAAGATCATCGCACCAGCCAATCCCGAGAGGCCTGTACGCTACATCCGCAAGCCCATTGACTACAGTCACCTTGATGACGTAGGCCACGGTGTGAAGGTAAACCAAACGCCAGTCTGAATGTTACTGTGTGTGTCTGACAGGTGTTTATTACCCATCTGTGAGCACAGGCATGTGTCGGCATGACTGCTAAATCTGGCACAGACTAAAGTGAAATTAGTCCAAGATAATTATAGTATGGGGATAGCTGGTCTTTGTGGTGCTGATTGATGTCATTCGTCATCCTCTGGTAGATGAACTTGAAGGGAAATTAATTTGGTCATCATTCACGCATCTCCATTCACTTTCATATATGGTGGACAAAGCTAAAGCAAGAGGCAGCATGCTGAAATAATTTCATTTCAGAAAGACATGACAAAAAATTGTCCTACAGTACAGTTATTTTTGGGTGAGCTGTCCCTTTAAATAACCAATTCCCTGTGGCCCGTGTACTGAGTTTTGTGTGTTGACCCATGTGTGTGTTTCTTTTTTCTACTCTTAACACTAACGGTTCCTATCTTTTCTCTCCTCACTTCTCTTACTGCCTTCATGTCTGAGTGTAGTGGTTACTAAGGTTTAAGGTAAGGAATCAGTCAGGCTTCTGTTAGCGTGAGTTTAGTGTATGTGGTATATCATTTTTGAGCTCAGAATAATATTTATCTTTTGAACTGAAGGTCAACGCCCAGAATATGAAAGCGGGTACTACTCCACGCACAGCTGCCCCTACCCAGAAACCCCCCAGTCCCCCCGCCCCAGGCAAAGGCACCATTGGGTAAGAAAATAATTGATGTGATGGGTGAGAAATGACATTTAAGATATCAACCCTGATCTAAATTTCATAGTTAATTTCTGATGTCAGATCATGTGTTTTGATAATGGTGATTGAAAAATAAGTCTTATCTTTATTCCTGACACGCACAAACACTTGTGACTGTGGTCTGTGTTGTTCTGTGTTCAGGGACTGACGCACTAAAGCGTTGTGTATGTGTGTGTGTTTCAGTCCGTGTGCCTTTTTCTGCCACTGCAGGTCACGGCGGACGACAAGCTGTCATGTTGTGTGTGTGTGATGTGTTGGTTTGATTCTGTCAGTGAGTTTTTACAGCTGATGTTTGTTACTGTTGAACCTCAGTTGTGTTCTTCCCACTCATGCCCATGTCCACGGCCCCCGACGCCTCACTGTCACCATGGCAACATTGAGTACACACAATTAGTATAGTGGGCAGACACTTTTGGACTTCCTACATCAGAACACTCTTCACAATCTCATGCACTTATGGGAGTTGTCAGTGATATCCGACTCCACTCCTTTGCACGTCTTAAAATATTTTAACCCTGCCCCCTCGGCAGGCGACACTCCCCTTACCGGACACTCGAGCCAGTGCGTCCACCCGTCATCCCTAACGACTATGTGCCGAGTCCAACACGCAACACCGCGCCACCCCTGCAGAGCCCGGCTAGAACTGCATCTGTAAATCAGAGGACCCGCACGCACAGGTACTCGCACACACACACATTCAGATCGGCCCCTCATGCTATCTCACCCTCTCTTTCCTCATCCTCTCGTCCTGTCTGTCTGTCGTTCTGTGTATTTGTTGAGCGTCTCCGTCGCCCTGTGACTCAAGTTAACCGTCATTCACTAACGTTCTGGTTTCTTCTCCTTGGCTTTTATACTGGAGCTTGTTTTGGGTTCAAACAGCCGTATCCTGCGTAAAGAAGAGCTCTGTCCCTCACCGCCTTTCTTTCTATTTCAGTCTCTTTTACTCTTTATCGTTTCATCCTCCCGCTCTTTGCATTCCCAGCGTTCTGCTCTGATTTCCAGAGTCTCTGGGGACAAACAGAGATCACATAATCGCATTCTTACGGATCTCTCCTTCCTTCATTTCTCAGATTCTCACCCACAATTCCTCAGTCAGTGCCTTTATGAAGATAGCTGTTTTTGTAGATCTATTTTATACATTCAGGACGTAAACTGGCAATCGGACTGAAGTTGGCCCTAAGGGAAAGCGATTAGGATTGCACGCACGATTCAGTTGATTGGTGATTTGTATGCAGTAGCGTGTTGGTTTATGTGCGTGTTGTGTGTTTGTTTGTATGTACGTCAGCAGCGGCAGCAGTGGCAGCAGTCACCCCAGCAGTCGCAGCAGCAGCAGAGAGAACAGTGGGAGTGGAAGTGTTGGCGTGCCTATCGCCGTGCCAACCCCTGCCCCGCCCACAGCCTTTCCTGGTGAGACCTCCGCATACTACAGTATCTCTAATATCACCGATTTGCGCTCCTGACGCTCACTTCTGATTTTCTAGTAAAAATAACTCCTCTTTCTGTTCACCTCTGTACCTGTTTTTCTCCCCTGGTGCCCTGTTGCTCCTTTCAATCTCTGTTCCGTCTCGTTCTCTTCTCCCCTGGGCTTCGTGTCTTCCTTGTGGCGTGCGGAGCTGCAGGTTTAACACTTGGCCCTCCCAACCCCCCCAAACCTCCCCCGAGCGTTGCCATCCCCGCCCCTCCTGTCCCCCCGCCTCCTCCCACCCCTGAGCCAGTTCCCCCCGCCCCCACAACTGCTCTGCCAGCAGAGGGCCCTCCTGAGATACCTGCCCCCCCACTACTGCCCCTCACCCTCCCCGTTACCACCAACACCAGCCTTGCTGCTGCAACAAGCACCCCCGCTCAAGGTGAGTCCCCTCACCTACCCCAACTCCATTCACGTCACATCACCCAGAAGTCATCTGTCCTCTAACTCACCCACGCGTCACCTGCATGGGCTTGGCTTGCTGTGCGTCTGTGATGTTACTGGTGAATTTCAGATTTCTTTTGCACGCGTCTCCATCGCTCCTCATTTGTGCGCCTGCTTCCTTTGGAACGAAGCGTTTGTTGGGAAATCAAAATAAAGAATACAGTGGGCTGACATTACATTGCCATTTTTACCTTGACAAAATTCTCTGACTGGAGGCCATATCGGTTGCTATGGCTCTGGCACAAAAGCTTGTGAGTTGCATACTAAGACAGCATTTTAAGAGATCATGCAAAGCAATGTTGCCTAGAGGGTAGCTGCCTTTACAGATAGCAAGGCAGTCTAATACATTCTACAGGACAGTGGTGTCTTCAGTTCATTCCATGTAGTGCATACGGTCTTAATCTGTGTTTCCCAGAAAAAACTGTTCAGAATGCTTTCATTCATTTGTTTTGCTGTCTTTTAGGCAACGGCCCTCAATTTTATAGTATGACTCGGCCAATGACGCGCCACGCCACGCCCTCTGTGGGAGGTTCCCTGCCGTATCGCCGGCCGTCGTCAGCTACTGGACAGCCTAACAACAACAACATGCCTCAGAACACAATTCCAAACATGATCGAAAACCAGCTGAATGGAGGACCACACTACAACCAAAACCAAGGTAGAGATCAGACGCCCTCAAATGACTGCGTTGCCCCAGCATTTCAAAGATAACCAAATGGAATTGCAAAAACACTTCAATAACACTTCTATTTTCAGCCATTCGCTAAACGAAAAGAAGAATTTTCTCACCTCCCAAACTCACATTAATGGTTGAATGGGTGGTGTCATGTCACCCTTTTCATAGTGCCGCAGTTTATTCTTTCAAAGGAAAAACATGTGAACGACTAAAAAATTTAAAATAAAATGCTGATGGTTGAAATGTGCAATTTAAGTGTCTTGTTCTGATTGATTGCCCTCTCGGCCGTTTCATTGTTTCTGTGTTTCACCTACACTGTGCTCTTTCTCTCTTCTCTCTGTTTTCTGAATTGTGTCTGTGTTTTTGGGCTGAGTAGCCCCTATGGCCCCTCCGCCCCCTTCTATTCTCCAGATCACTCCTCAGCTCCCGCTCATGGGTTTTGTGGCTCGGGTTCAGGAGACCAGTAAGTTATCCACTCGGGAACACCAGACTGTGTCGTAGATGCATGTTTTTTTTTGTGCCAGACATTAAGCATGTATTGTCTTCCACAAGACTCTGATTGGACCCCGGTTGATCCATCACGAATCTTCTCCTCATATTTTCTGCATGTCTTACACCGGTTTCATACACACACTGAATTTAAAAAATCCGCATTTCTGGGAGTGTGAATCCCAGAAATGATTGTACAAGTAACAAACATGTTTTTGTTCTCGTGTCGTGTGTATGTCACTTTTTGACCTCTACTAGCAGTTTTCTCTTAACTTCCCCTACCAGCACGACTCAGATGTCTCGCTTAAGTTACCAGATTCATTTAAACTCTTTAAATTCTTTTAGTTTCAGATGCTCCTCCTCCCCCACCCCCTGCAGGAGAGGTGGAGTTTGAGGAAGCGACACCGCCCCCACCTCCTCCAGAGATTTATGAGGATGAGGAGGGTGATGATGAGGAAGAGTCCGCAGTGGTGGAGTACAGCGATCCGTACGCTGAAGAGGACCCGCCGTGGGCTCCTCGCAGTTACCTTGAGAAAGGTGGGAGTTCTTTTAGTGTTTAAAACAACTTTTTAGTTAAATTTTTTTTGTCTTATTGCTCTTTCTTTTGCGCTATCTTCCATCAGTGGTGGCGATTTACGACTACATGTGCGATAAAGAAGACGAGCTGTCCTTCCAGGAGGGGGCAATCATTTACGTCATCAAAAAGAACGACGACGGCTGGTTCGAGGGGGTTATGAGCGGCACCACAGGCCTCTTCCCGGGGAACTACGTGGAGTCCATCATGCACTACGCCGACTGAGCCACGGGGTGGCGCCGCTGCGCCTTCGTCCTTCTTCCTCATTTTTCTGAGTGCGCACATACATACACACAGGAACATTCTGTCAATTTTGCAACACTACGTCATGCACAGGCTTGTTGCGGACAAACAAACTGAGAACCAGCTCCAGAAACAATAGAGGCATTGTGTACGTTGGTAAAGAGAACAGTGGCTCATTGTAGGGGAAAAACTGTCGAAACGTGTAAGATAAATACATGGAGAACATTTATTCATCTCTTAATTTGAATCTTTTAGAAATATGTATCGGAAACGTGTTGGTTTGCTTGACTTGTGTTGATATCGATTGCTTTGCTTTTGCTCCTGTACACCTGTGTCGCTCTCTGTTCTGGAAGGGTCGTAGCTAGTGAAAGAACAGTTATTCTCCCGTAAAGCCTCACGAGATTTCTCCGATGAAGAGTGGTCAGAAGATGGACACTGTGGACATGCATGTTGCTCATTTCTTGAGTCACGTGACCAGCAAACAACAGAATGGCTCTTGCCAAGAACAAGAGCAAAGATTTACACGTATTATCCCACCAGGAAATAAGAGTTTAGATTCAGGATGGTTTTTTCTTGTTTCCCTTTGTGTTGGAGGTTGGATTTTCATTTTATAAACATACATTCGGAGTGCAGTTCTACATTAGCAGAAGGATATACCAAAGTGTTGGTTTGAATCGCTAACGGGACCGAAAACAACCTTAAGATACTTCATTTTTCTCCATTCCGTTACCTTGATTTCTTTCCGACAAAGATTTTATTGCTTGATATATTTGCAAGTCTGTGTTTTCTTTATATGTATGATAAAAAGGAAAAAAAACACTATTAAATTGTTCAGGAAGTTCGTGCCATAAAGAAATGTTTATAGACGGTCATATTTTTGGTCACGAGAGGTTGAATCCTGTGTTCTCCAGGAAGATGATGTGTATGTGTTCTTTAACCTCCGATTCATCCCTCTGACCAACTGTGGACTTAAAGATACAAGATTATACTTATATGTATGTTATATATTGATTTATATTATAAAATACTATTGTGTTGATGTATGACTGATGTAGAGAAAAGATCCCCCATTATCTGCAATAACAAAGGCACAGTTAGAAAGTCCTCAGTGATGAGCTCCAGATATCTATGAAGCACAAGAGATTAACATGATCTTAGGGACCTTACAAAATGTGAAGAACTGACTTTTGGATGAAGTGAAAAACAGAAACCAGCCCAATCTTTCAAATCATCCTCTGACCCACATGTAAATAATGTGGAACAAACTGTAATACTAATGCACAGAGACTTTTTCTATCAAGTACTTTGATGTCTATATGTAAGTGTGTGTGTGAGTATGTGAGGGTGAAACTGAGTTCGCCGTTTATGGATCTTTGGTGACTTGCTTGTCTGTGTGCAAATCTTTATTTTCAATGAAAGGTCTGTGGTGGTGAGTATGTGTGAAACGAGTCTTGCATGTTGATCATTTCTGTGATTTTCCTGCTGATGGAGAATAAACTGGATATCTGGTCTACTCGCTCAGACTGATGAAGTTTTATTTTCAGTCCCCGTGTATCAAGCTTATGAAACATTTATAGTTATATTAAGTGATGTGCCACTTTGCCAGCATCACTCGTTTGCAATGGCAGATTTCTGAAGAAAAAAAGAATCCTGTTCTACACAAAGTAAGAGTTTCAATCTTCACCACTTATGACTCAATTGCAAACGTTTTATTTATGTCACTGCTCATTGGCAGATCTTAGGGTTCAAGTCCACTAACCCGCATCACACTCCACCTTTTAATTTAGGTAGTAAAAAAGCACAAACCCAGGCAAGATGAGTGGTCCATTTTTATTGAGTTAATTGTCAATTTTACCATGAAATCTTTCTCGTGTTATGATCATAATAGTATAAATCCAACTGATGTTGGAAATTTAGACAATCTTTACAAGCTCTCTTTTCAACCCAGACACAGCTACTGTACCTAAATGTCTCCAAAGTTACATATTTAATAAGTCTAGATTTGATTTGAGATTTTTTTTAGATCTACAGAAACTAAAAAAGTGACACTAAGCTATCTTAAATTCAAAGTCTTTAATAGAGGACACACTGGAGCAGTGTATTAACTTACAGCAGAGCAAAAATGGTAATTTAACTAAAGTGCAAAACTCAAATCTATGCTTGTGTTCCCATGTGTAATTAATGACCATATAACACAAATTTCTATTCAAATATATCTTCCAGTACAATAACAATCTGAGCTCTGAATCAGAAGTTCACAGTTTTAAACGCAAGCTACACATTTAGTGCACTTCTACAGATGATAGTTTCTCCTGTGCGAGTCTTTCCCTCTCCCATGCCAAATCACTACTAGTTATCATGTAGAATTTATCATATACATATATATCCGATACTCCCTGTTTAACCGAAACCCAAATGTGAAAAAAAATAATTCCTAAGAGAGAAACTGGTCAAGACATTAACCTACACACATACTTTTACACGTAATATTGCTCACGTCCTCTCTGATATATTGATCGCTGCTATACAGAGAAAGAAATCGGAGATCGGCATCCACACGCGGGACAGGAACAAAAAAAGGTTTAAATGCAGAAGAGAAAAGGGAGTGGAACTCATCAAAAGGGGGTTATATTTTGCTACCCTGCTGTCTTCTCCCCCTACGGCTCACAGATCAGCGTCTCAGTCACATACTTGTTCTCAAAATGCAGGATCTTGTGACAGTTAAGAGCCTCTCGCTTCTGGATACCTGTGAGGAAGAAACAGAAAAGATGTTTGCTCTCCAAAATATTTTCAAACGTCAAAATTAACTTTACAATGGAAGGTCTACACAAGTTTAGTGGGCAAGATTGAGAGTTTGTTTACCAAAAACGGTCTCTCTGCGCTCCAGTTTAAAGGTGTCTTTGCCTCTGCACAGGCCGTTGATGAAGTAACCCAGCTGTTCCATGTGCTCCACTCTCCCAGTCACCATCATGTGCTCATGGACCAGGTAAGACTGTGGCAGGTATGTTCCAGCCTACACAAACAGTTGCATGATCACATACTTGCACATTAGACTACAGCGGCGTGTTTTAACGTCTGCTGCCCAGATGCACAATTGTTTAAAACGAATGCACCTATGAGGCCCAAGAATGTCATTTAGACAACTCAATAGGTTTTGGGACAGCCTTAAGAAACCTAGAACCAACGTGAATTGGAAAAATACTTTTTTGGTATACTTTAATAGTATTTCCTTCAGTACCCAGAATGCATCCAAGGAAAAGCTAAGTAAATGTCAAGGGGAATCGGTGAAAGTGCTGTATAAGATTAAATTATTTTCCAGCACAATCATTGCTTAAATAAAAAACATGTGTGTGTCCAAAAGTGGACTGGGCCTGGTTCAGAAACATTGTGGTTACCTTGATGTTCACCAGCAGCTCCAGCAAGTCTCTGGGTGGCATCACAACAGAAGTGTTGAGAGGAATGACGTAGCATTTGTTCAGACGCAGATCCAGATAAGCTGTCAGCCTCTGAAAGCAAAACAGAGAGATGCTGTCCCTGTAATGCCATTTTGTTTCTTGGATTGCCTTTATATTTTTTTCCCTCTGGTTCACTACTATCTTCATAATGTTGGAAAAGTTTCTGTTGGCGACAAACGCTTCTTACCCTGTTGAAGTCATGGACGATGTCGGCGGGGTCGCTGTCGCTGAACTTGGGCACTGGAATGTTAATAAGAGCCACTCCCTCGTCCTCCAGAACTCTCACTCTCTCCTCAATCCTTCTTGATGGGGTTGGCAGCTCAAACTCACCCTCCTCGTGACTGTCTTGTATCTTGTAATTCTCCTCCATGTAGTCCACTCCACAGAAATACACCGTCTCCTGAAGATCATCATCAGAATAAGCATCAATCAGAACAAGCGGCCAACTTCTGCTTTTAATGATGTTCTATGTGTTGTAGTTCCGTGTTACGCATCTCTCACCTGAATGAAGTAATACCTGTACAGGTAAGCTCCGCCCATCACCACACCAGACAGGATAAGAGCCAGGCCCAGACGCATGCACCAGCACCAGGCCCTGGACTGCTGTCTGACACGGAGGACGTCCTCTACATCCTGTGAGCATACACACACATAGAGTCAAAACCGGCCACAGGAAAACAAATTAAAATGAAACTGATCAAAATCATAGTACACGACGCAGTTTCTTTAAAGTAAGCTTGAGACACCCACGCTGTCACGCTAATTCATGATTACATTTTTTTATATTATGTGTACTACACAAAAAAGAAGGAACACGCAGATCAGGTTATTCATGATAATGGCTTCACCTGGAAAGTGTGTTTGCATTTTCAAATGTCCCGAAAGATCTCAGTCCCGAACACACCTGCTTACTGTTTATTTGTGCTCGATTAGAATCAGTTTAGCTTGTTTAAACTCGGGTGTGGCTTTGGTCAAAAACAAATGCGCCGTGTGCAACAGATACTGGGAAATTTCTAACTTCCTCTAAGGACCAACAGGAACAAACAAACAGCATGACGCAAATGAACAAAACATCTGCTGACGCAAGGAGAAAGCGAAAAATGGCTTCCTTTAAGACCGATCCTGAACCTTTATCTGATTGTACAATGAAAGATACCCAGAGAAAAGCAAAATAAACTGTTTACAACAGTCACAAGACTCCGGGGAAAATGTGCAATAAAAGTGAGCGGATTTCACGTGGAAAAGTTTAGAAAGTATACAGGTTTGTTGACAGGCGTGTCTGGGGAAGACATTTCCCATGATAATAGTGCAATTCAGATTCTAATAAACATCAACCTCTTCTGACACTATCTTTCTCTTTACTTTAACATCGTGTCTGCTGTGCTCATCTACAACCAGCTCGAACTTCTCAGACAACACTCTTTGGGAATGCTGATAAAGAAAACACCTGAAGTGATTCTGTCATGAAAACACTGTGGCCTTGAAGTCAGACAAAATCTAAGACACCAGATCCGAGCTGGAATTATCTTTGAAAGCACGCCAACAACGCAACCTGTTATTCAGCCGAAATCATCCTAAATTGCTGCCTTCATCTAGTTTAGAGTATATATATATATATCTATGATCCCGAGTACTGCATTGACAAAATGTTCATATGCGCTCCTTCTTGTAAATCTCTTTGGATTGAAGCGTCTGCCAAATAAAAAATGCATTAATGATTATTCTCATTTATTCAACAGGATCCCAAAACACTTCAAAGATTTCCTTTTATCTACAAATACACCCGCTTTAAAATCCTCTACGCCTCATGCATGCGCACATCGACACACACCACAGAACACGCCAACACGGCTTGGCCTCAACAGAGACGTCATTGTTTAAATAAGCCGAGCCTGCAGGAGTTTCTGTAAGATTGTTGTTTTGGGTAGCCGGCTTCAGACACGGGTTCAGTGATGCTTTGATCAGCTGTGTGACAGAGGACTTCAGACCACACAGCAGGCTTTAAACAGCTTATCTCGTGATGATTTGATACCTTCATCTCATTCAGATAAGCGTTAGAGTCTCTGGTGACGTGGAAAGGTAAAACACACGTCTCAATGAATTAAAGGGCTAGGTCACCTAAAACTGAACAGTCTCACAAAATGCTTCAAAAAGCACACATCCATCATTAAAGTAATGCATATGACTCTGTACAAAACTGATATCAAAAAGCAGTTGGTATTTACTTGATCATAAAACAGTACATCCTACACTCTTGACATACTTCATCCGACTTGTTTACTGTGACATGATGTTTTTCAGACCTTTGACATACTAACAACAATAAAAATGCATGTACTAGTTCTTATAGGTCGAACTACCTTGTTTAGCAGGGATTCACAATTCGTGTCTAAAACCGCACGGAAAACGGGAGCTGGGTTTACACCAAACGTGAAACAATCGCGTTCCATGCTCATAATTACTTGGCAGAAAAGTTGGTTATTTTCGCATGAGTGTCGCGATCTGGCAAATATCTTCAACCTCCGCGGAAAAAGAGATTGAGCGTGATCGCTGGAAACGCCCTGCCCGATTCGCACCGCCTTCCGCGAGTTTGCGTCTATTGCGGCATATTTTGTAGAATATGAAAGTTAAACATACAACAATATTGTAAATGTGTAAGGCCCGATTCACTTTTCGCGTCAAGCGCAAGTTTGTTACAATGGGTTCACATCAAACGCGAATTAAGTAAATTGCATACATTGCGTTTTTGCATTGACTTTGTATGCAATTTACTTAATTCGCGTGTGGTGTGAACCCATTGTAACAAACTTGCGCGCCCAACGGACGCGAAAAGTGAATCGGGCCTTACACATTTACAATATTGTTGTATGTTTAACTTTCATATTCTACAAAATGTGCCACAATTGATTATAAATCAATACAAACCTATAAATAATACGTTTTTTGTTTGTATTGATTTACATTTTTTCACTTAACAAGCTATTTTTACCCAGGGTGCCAAACAAATAAGAAAGCATTTTATTTGTTTTTTTGTGATCACGTTTCTTATGGACGTATGTGATTCATAGAGCTTTCTATATTCTGAGACGCATATTATGAGATAAAATGACAACTTGGTAATATAAACGCGTTGTTTGTGTTAAGCTGAATAGAGAAAGTCCTACACAGAATGACATTCTTATATTTAGGTGAAATAGTCCTTTACCCCTTCTCACGTTGGTCAGAAACATAACTCTACGTCATCAAGACAGTGTTGTGTCTGCTGAAACACGAATGAATCATTCACGATCTGTTCAACCCAATTCACACATTCGGTGCTGACTCACGCGCAGTGACCGCAGACGCATCTGAGTGGGAGCAGGTCTCGCGCTTATTTAAGTCTACAACGATATGCTGCTGGCAAAACATACATTTCCTTTTCACGACCACAAGGTCTCATGCACTTTAGTATCGCATGTATTTTGTGCATAAATGCATCAGTGTAGTAAAGAATAAACAGTTAAAGAAGTAAAATGGATCTAAATGGCATCTTTTCCAAACACTATATTTTAAATATAACCTTGCACGAGCATGCAAAGTTGTGTCTCTACAAAAACGAAAGTGCAACGCGTTCATGGTTTGTGGTGTTTGTGCTGAACTGTCGGCCATTTTCCTTTAAGCACACACATACACAAACAACAAAACTGTACAAATACACACACGAAAATGAGCTTAAATGACTCAAACACGGGGATAAACGCTGCACGTGTGTTTTTATTTAAGCTAACATAGATAACAACACGTCACTCGTTTACAAAACGTTTTCACCACTTTTGCCCTTTTAAATGTTAAATATCCTCTTGACGTTATTTATATAACGTCAACGTCTACGTTCTGACCGACCCCTGTCTCCACGTATACAGACGTATTATAATTAACGATTAAACACAACGACGTTGTCAAAGTCTCGTCGTTTGTTTCTAGTCAAATTAGCATGTTTAGCGCTAGCGAAACTCACCACATCTTGAGGGATCAAAGCTTGTTCTTTCTCCTCCTTTATCGGATCTTTCTGCCCGAGAGCGGAGTTGAACGCAAGTTTAACCATGTTAACTAACACAATTTGGGTTCGTGTTGTTTTTTAATTCTCAAACAAAAAGCGATAGCTCAGTTTAGCCGACGATCTCTCTCGACACTGTCGTCTAACAACTCGCTGTGGCGCATTTAGCTCGAGCCAACCGTATTTAGATTGCACGTGCAGGAATCATCCAGCAGTGGCGCTGTTTCCACTCTCTTTATGTAATCCCAAATTTCATTAATATCGTGTATTATAATCAGAATGTTTTTACACAATTTAACAAGCAGAGGCACTTTTCTCCCACCTTTATATCATTTTTATTCTATTTTTTTAAGTATAACATTATAACATATTTGCGCTGTACTGTATTCACACGACCAGCAGAGGCGCTGTTTCCACCATGTAATGTATTAGAATCACATCATATTGAATCATTATCATCATTATTTAAGTATAGATTGTTCATCAATTTGGTAGTAAATGATTATACGTTAATAAATTATTGCAGTATGATTACCCAAACATGTCTGAGGTTGTTCAGACAACATATGTCAATGTAAAAAACACTTTTTAATTTCCCAATTTCCATTACTAGCATGTGTCATGGAGTGTGAAAAATAAATCACCATGAATATTAAGAGTATGATCCACCTCACTTAAATATGCATGTTAAATCTTTCAAATCTATGAAGGTGTGATTACAACATTTAATCCTTTGTTCGATGAATCACGTCAATAGTTGCATCAGTCACTCCGATAACAAATGCATCTCAGTACATGAGGTCAGTGAAGATTTTCTTCAGAATGATGGTTCGGCTCAAGAGAGCAAGCAATGCATTTTCACTTCAGGCCTCCTGACTCTGAATCAGGTGTAAAACCGTGTCAAGGTTAATTTCTTGATGACGGAAAATCCATTTAACTCGTTCTGAATGGCTGGAATCCCTGCTGTCTTAAATTAGCCAACGGCAGGAAAAGCTGTTCTTCAGGTGGAAACTCCTCCCATCGTGTCCATGCCCAACCTAAAACAGAATTAAATGAGTAAAGCTAAATGAGTCAAGACATTAATCTGTGTTTGTGTTGGATACTTTACGATAGGCGTCAAAATAACTGAAAAATTATTTTAGTAATAGTTTCAGTTAAATTCACAGAAGTGTATTCACGATTCAATATCAGCTATGTTGTTTTAACACCCATTACATTGACATTTAGTGGTAAATAAACGCATCTGTCCAGCTATATGCAAATTATATTCATCTACAGTGAAGAAAAAGTTAATTCTGCTGGCAGAAAGCCTAACACAGTTCTAGTTTGGCCGGACTTGTTTTAGCATGTTTTAAAAAAAAATATATATATATATATTATTGACTTTACCATTTATATATGTACATTGTACGACCAACAAGTCAGAACATGAAAATGGACAGAAAAAAGGCAATAAGTAAAAAAGTATATGAATAAATAAGCAAAAAAAGGGGAAAATAACATTTGTCATGTACAATAAGCTGACATAATACACATTGTTGATGCACAAATGAACAAATCCTTTCTAAGTGCATTTAAACCTCAGTTTTAATCCAGCTTCAAAAATTGTACAAAATGACTCCATATCTCCTCAAAGGTTTTATATTTATCTTTTAGAAAATAACAGACTTTTCCATTGACATGTATCATGCCATGTTTTATAAACCAGCGTCTTATGTCAGGGGCATTAACACATTCCCAATGTAAAGAAATAAGGCGTTTTGCTTGTAATATACACATATCCAACAACAAATATCCATTTTTGTTTTAAGTTAACTCCACAATGTATAGATGGAATATAGAATTCAGGGATATTTTAAGATCTAAAATTCTCTCTACCATGAAATTTTCCTCATTCCAGAACTGCTGTAAATGTTCACACACCGTTTCGTTGTAGCAAGTTAGTGACGTAATGCCTTTTTATCTTTGTTTCACAGGAGACTTAAAAACCAGCCAATTCGTTTGGAAGGGGAATTTGATCTCTTTTTGATTTCCTCACGATGTAGAATTGATTTAGAGAAAGACAATTCAGAAAAGTACTTTATGTACTCTCAAATGTTAAGCGTGAAGGTGGTATGAGACAGGCAATAGTTTGGCACAGATTTTTATCACTCTTAACTTTCTGTGGGCGGACCACCTGAGGCTTAAACTAGACAGGCATAAACACATCAAACAAAGATTAGAGATACCTTCATTTTTCTCCGGTTCCAGATTGACTGGTTCAGCGGATAAAGGCCTGTCCACCTCTCCCTGCATGAAGATTGTGATATAATGGTAGTTTTCTTCCAGTCTGACGGAGTTGACGACAGATGCAAAGCAGATGTTTTTCAGATGGACACCAGCTTCCTCCATCACCTCTCTCTGTGCACAGTCCTCCCACATTTCTCTGATTATTATGCAGCGGAATATTTATTTCACGTCTCTAGTGTCCATATTAACGTAGATACATGTAGTCGCACTTACATTAATGTAACATAAATGTATTTACAGGAATATAGTGAAACATGTTTTCATTTCATTACTGTAGAAAAGGCCACATTTAGTGTTAATAATCTTACCCAAATTCAATGTGACCTCCTGGTAACTGGTATTTACCTTTTCCCACTATGGTTTTTCTTTTTCCCAACAGAATGCATCCTGGGTTGCAGGAATCTATCACAAGAACCCCCAGTCCCACTCCAGGACGTGTGGCGATGGGTTTGCCATTTTGAACCACCTCAGACATGTTACTTAAGCTGTGATGAAAGAGACAGAGTTATAAAACTGCACTCTGTGTCCTTACAGCTATAACAAGAATCCAAAAGTGTTCGTTCTGTAAATCCATTTGACATTTATCGTCTTTGCTTGAAGAACTCTAGATTACAAGTAGTGTCCCCTGTCAGTATAATGAACAATGAGTAGCTCTTTAGTCCCTAAGATTTTAAATTTAGTTGGTGGAGTATTGCATTAGCAGAACAGAGCACAAAGGTCATGGGTTCGATTACCAGGGTATACCTCAAAGAAAAAGCGTCTGCAGAATTTATGTGCATTTTCTTTTGCATTGAGATCTTGGGGCAAACCTTACAATCCCAAGAACCCACTGCAATTCCATCGCAAACCAATAGAGGTTCACAAAGTCCCAAAAGTGTAAGGTCTGAAAGGGCCCACAGAGTAAAAATGAAACATGAATAAAGAAATGATAAAGAATCTGACTCAAAAACATTGTTTGACATATTTCTAGACCTTATTATCATATGTTAAATTTCAGACAAGTTGTTAAAGACCATCTACCATAATGGATCCCTAAAAAGGTCAAATTTAAAAGAAATTAGTTTTAAAAGGGAATTCATGTGCGATTTTAGTTCTTTTAAATCTTAATTTTAGTTTAAGCTATACACGTTGTCCTTGGCTGAGATACGACTGTTTAAAACTCAGGAATCTAAAAGTGCAAACAAAACAAAATATTGAGAAAAATTGCCAATGAAGTTGTTAATCAGGGGCACTGCGGCTGCGCCGCATTTATGTTAGGAAATTTACAAAGTATCTTCATGGAACAAGATCTTTACTTAATATCCTAATGATTTTTGGCATAAAAGAAAAATCCAAAATTTTACATGTATGCATTTGGCAGAAGCTTTTATCCAAAGCGACTTACATTGCATTATCCAATACATTTGTCTCTAATTATCTGCAATCCATCTGGGATCGAACCCACAACCTTACCACTGAGCTACAGGAAAACTTTGACCCATTTTGACCCATACAATGTATTTTGTCTTTTACAAAATATGTTCCCATGCTACTTAAGACTGGCTTTGTGATCCAGGGTCACATATATGTGACAAATAAAACTGTCATTTTGGGGTCGACATTTGCATAAGTGAACCACATTAGATGAAAACTTACCTAGATCCGACTTCCCAGATGAATCTACTAACAAATTGCAAATAGCAAAATACGCAACAATTCTTTTTCAATATTTTTCAATATTTATCAATAAAGCAGGCAAATCCCTATCACGAACAACACACAGTCATATGAAATGGAGACTCTTCTGGTGCCCCATTGATATCCATTCCAAAGAGCGGCTGCGCGCGCAGTTGACGTACGTCGTCGCGCATGCGCGTCCCGTCGTCTGTTTTCCGCTGCGCCGCTAGTGCAGAGCAACATGGCGACGTCCCTGATCTGCGGCCGGTTGTCCGCTGGACTAAGAAATTCCGGCTCTAGGACGACTTTAAGCTCGGCGGCGAAGGTTAGTTTTGTGTACATCATTATGTCACTTTATCCGATCGCATTGTGTGGGGTTTGTCCCCTTTTTGGTTTACTTTAATGACCTCAAAAAGGCGATTTCTCTTTGACATTAGCGTTCAGGCTAACAGCCTTTCATTATTATTAATGCCTACGTTAGCATGTTAATACACAATGAACTCAGTTTATAATCTAGGGGGTTTAAACGTGAATTTACGGGGGGTTGGGTGACTCTTTTGTTGATATGTTTGTTATAAACACGGTTGTCATCATGGGTTTATTACCGTGCTTTGACCTACATGGTCCTATAAACACAGTCTGTCAGTTTCAGTTCAGTGTTTCGGTCACACTGTTCGTCCAGCAAGCTTATTCCCGAATCACCACTATGATGTTGGTTATAGGCTTGTAAAAGTTAGCCATTCTCTGCAGATGGTAAGCAGAGTGCTGGTGTAAATATTTGAATGTCTGTGTGCTTGAGAAGATTTTTAATAAGATGCTGTGAACCATGTCTTGCCTCAAGGGTGTAATGAGCAAAAGTGTCCTGAATCTATTCATAAGTTCACAAATGTCTCCTGTTGCTCATTCCTCCTCAAGGAAATTGTGGACGTCAACCTTGTGCCCTTGAAAGTTTTACCTTAATACATGCATACGGGTAAACTGTCACTAAGTATGATGCATCTGTTCAAGTCAGCATAACTCAATTGTTTCTTTAAAAGAAACAACGTGAAAATCATTTTCGTTGTAAACCTTAAACTCCAATCACTGTTCTTGTTTACATTAACCGCCCAAAAAAAGAAACTACTTGCAATGTAAACATGACTGGATTTATTCTGAATTTTTTACACTCAATTACCAGGTGCTCGGTGGGACATCGGGTCTGTTCTGTAACCATGGGAACCAGCCGTCTCCAATGCTGTGTGGGCAGCAGCAGAGAAACCTCTCTCTGCATGAGTACATGAGCATCGGGCTCCTGAAAGAGGCGGGCATCTCTGTGCCCGCGGGTATGGTGGCCAGCTCGCCCGAAGAGGCGTATGCTGTTGCCAAACAGATCGGTAAGAACAGATCGACGCATGCTGACTTTTATTCTCAATGTATTCCTTAACCTAAACAAAAGATCCTTTCCTGTGATTATCCTATGTTTTAGTCTTAGACGTGCTGTGTGTGTTTTCTGTGCTATTCTCTCACACACTGAAGTCTAAACATAGATTTGTGGCACTGTTGGAGAATGTGACGGCTCTTTAATCTGAGTGTCAGCATACAGGCGGCACAGAGCCGTGACAGACAGGCAGAGCTGTGGGCAGGAATAAAGGAGACTCAGGTTTCGCTAGCAAATAAAGACTGAGGAACATGAATAATTGGTTTTCTGTGACCCACACGGCCTGATCTGTTTCCTGGAACCTGTTGGGGACTTCACTCAGACTGAACATTTACTGGATATTTCTGTTGAATTATAGGAACTGGACTGAAAACTGAGGGTTGGTTGCAGACATGGGAATATTTACAATTGCAACATTGACTTCAAATGTCCAGTTTCACTTAATCAAACCCAATACCTCAAAGGCCAATAAGAAACTTCCCCTTTCCAGTTCTCAACAGCTTACATGTATTAAATTGTGTATTTTTTATTTCATAAAATGCATCAAACGTCCTGAAATGCAAATAAGAGTGGAATGTTTTCTATCAATATTGACTCAATTATAAATTCGGGACCATTTTAAGACAGTACAATAGCAGACGGTACAGGCTTTGTTTCTTTTCCTCTCTCAGGTTCTAAAGATCTGGTGGTGAAAGCACAAGTGTTGGCTGGAGGTCGAGGCAAAGGCTCCTTTGAAGGAGGATTGAAGGGTGGAGTCAGAATTGTTTACTCGTGAGTATCCCTCACTTCTTCCCATAACGTCACTTCATTACTCTTGCGTTATCTTTATTTCCACTGAGTTTTTGTCTTTATCTCTCTCTCTCTTAGGCCAGAAGAAGCGAGGGACATCTCTTCAAAGATGATTGGAAAGAAACTGTATACCAAGCAGACGGGGGAGGCGGGCCGCATCTGTAACCAGGTGTTCATCTGCGAGCGCAGGTACCCGCGCAGAGAGTATTATTTCGCCATCACCATGGAGAGGTCATTTCAGGTCAGGGCTCACACATTATGTCATTCCAGTTTCTATAACTATATGTCTGTTAATTCTAAATCTAAGTAGATTTGAAACTGAAAATCAAATTGTTGCAGTTAGCATAATGGACAGCAGAGGGCGAGAGAGAGGCGTTTTCATTCTGTTCAAGCCTTCAATCTCCTCTAAAAGTTGTGTCACATGGTATTTGCAGGGCCCCGTGCTGATTGGCAGTTCTCAGGGGGGCGTGAACATTGAAGATGTGGCTGCGGAGAATCCCGACGCTATCGTGAAAGAGCCCATCAACATCATGGAGGGAATAAAGATAGAGCAGGCCATAAAGGTGCGATGCTCCTGAAGGACTAAATGGACACCTGTGGCCACACATGATGGTCATGTGACTCAATTTACATGAAAATGTGCTTCGCTCTCTTTTGCTCAGGTGGCGGAGAAGATGGGCTTTCCTCCCGCGCTGATCAATGATGCTGCAGAAAGCATGTTGAAGCTCTATGATGTGTTTTTAAAGTATGACGCATCCATGTTGGAGATCAACCCGATGGTTGAGGACTCATCCGGCATCGGTATCCTAAACCTACACCTTCTGTTTGGTGGCTCTTTGAATAATGCCAGAGGCGTATCCCGTGGTTTTAAAAGCTGTTTTGTATTGCAGTGATGTGTATGGATGCCAAGATCAACTTTGACTCCAACGCTGCCTATAGACAGAAGAAAGTGTTCGACATGCGGGACTGGAGCCAAGAGGACGCCAGAGACAGGGAGGCAGCCAAAGCAGATCTCAACTACATCGGCCTGGATGGCACTATTGGCTGTCTGGGTCAGTGAAATAAACCTCAAGCTTCCATTAGAGAATATTATCAGCAATGACTTTCATCATAATTTTGCACACACCTTGAAGAATCTTCCGGGGAGATCATAAAAATAGCATTTTGGTGGTTTTAGTAGCGCCCTGAATAAACAGTTGTACATAAATTGTTGTTATTTCGCGCTATGAGAAACATGCAAAGATTTTTCTGCCTTTCACAAGCTACGTAGGAAAGTAATGTTTATAAAAATGATGCTATATTTTTGTATACCTAGTGGAAAATCAGGATAATTTGAGAAGGTTGTCACCTGTTTGTGTTTAGTCAATGGTGCTGGACTCGCTATGGCAACAATGGACATCATCAAACTGCACGGTGGAATTCCCGCCAACTTTCTGGATGTAGGAGGCGGAGCCACAGCACAGCAGGTGACGGAGGCCTTCAAGCTCATCACCTCTGATAAAAAGGTAAGTTCAAAATTCAACATAGTTAGGTCAAGTTTTGAAATGTTCAAAATCAATACGACACTTGTTTTTTTCCAACAGGTTCAGGCAATTTTGGTCAACATTTTTGGGGGCATTATGAGGTGTGATGTCATCGCCCAGGGCATCATCATGGCTGTCACTGACCTAGACCTAACAATCCCCATCGTGGTGCGGTTACAAGGTGAGCGGGAGACAGATGGACTGAAATAAGTCTCAGAATGATTTATGTGTGCGGGCGAGTTTGATTTATGAAGCAGAAGGGGGGATAAATTGAAACCCATTTAAAACATTTTTGTTCTTTCACTTTTTTTAAAAGGGCTCATTTCTCGTTCTCAAACGCTGCGAGTGGCCTTAGGGTTTCATTACAACATCACACAAAACATAAACAAAGGCGCATCAAAGCTTTGGCTGCGCAGTATGAAATTTTGCAGCATCTAGTGGTGAGGTGGAGGAATGCAACCGACGGCTCACTCCACCCCTCCCTTTTGAAGCACTACGGTGGCTGACTCAGAACTAAGATGTTGTCACGTTTTCACTTATTTGTTGAAGCAGACAACGTATTTACATACAATGTCTTTATACACCTCTGAACACATAATTATGTTTATTATATTGCACTCCAATAGATCCTCAAAAATATTACACACTGTACCTTTAACACACGTACTTTAGACACGTTGATGTTCTCATATCTTATCCTATGACCTTCAGGAACACGTGTGGATGATGCCAAAGCGCTGATCGCCGCCAGTCCTCTGAAGATCCTGGCCTGCGACGATCTGGACGAGGCAGCCAAAATGGTGCGTTGACTTTGTATCTGTTCATTTACCAGAGCAAACGGAAACTGAGCCGAAATACTGAGATGAAGAACAAAGAAATCTAAACTACACACTTCTTCAGGAATCAGATCGATTAACTAAGCAAAGATGAGGGTTTGAAGGAACAGCCCAACTGGAAAAATTTCGTCATGTTCAGGCTAATTCGAACCGATATAAAGTTTCTAGTGTTCTTCTAGTGTTTCTCGTGTCCCTTTTTCACACAAAATGTAGCCAAAAAATGTGTGTGATATATTTTTGTGAGATGACTTGTATTATTTTTAATTTCCATTATCGTAGGCAGCCAGCACTCTTAACAAGTAAAGGATATGATTTATTTTTGTTAGATGTATTTTCAACCACATGTTTCTATGTCTCTCTAGGTTGTAAAGCTTTCTGAAATTGTGTCGTTGGCCAAGGAGGCCCAGGTGGATGTCAAGTTCCAGCTGCCCATCTAACAGAACAATCCCATGAACCACAGCACCATTAAACCATCTCCTATAAACTGAACCCTGTTTCAGATCTCCAACGGAGTTCTTCACAGCCCTGTGTCACGGTCCGGCTTCTGTCAGTTGTTGTCTTCCCGCAGTTCCCGTCCTTCAGTTTCACCAGCGCTTACAGAATGCAAACGCTCACGTGTGTGCATGGTACTGCTTCCATATCACCCCAGCCCATGGGACATGTCCGCTAGCATACTGTGGGTTATTTTGGTTGCGCTGGTTTAGGTGGGGGTCAGTGTTACTGCCTACTGTAAACTGTTGTTTATTTTGTCAATTGTTTCCTTCAGTGGAGAATGTATTTATGTGGGACTGTATTTATACTGTCGAAATGGGGATCCGACTCTTTGGATATAGAACGTCACTGGCACACTTACTATACACACAGTATCAGTAAAAGAACCCCCCCCCTCTCTCTTTTCCTCTGCTTTCCGTCGGGAGCGTGCGTCGCTGCAGGACGTCCTCTTTGTTCTCCTGAAGAGAATGCAGCATTTCCCTTTCAAACAAACACAAAAGCACTCGTAGGGAATATGTGTGTTATTAGTGTGCTATAAGTGTGATATAGAGCCGCCTGCGCAGCAGAGAAACAATAAAAAAGCACACAAACGTCTCTGAGGATGATGTCACTGTCTGTTATTGAAATGTCAAGTTCAGAAAATAGTTTTGTTTTCATGTGTATTTGAATGTGTTTGTGTATGTGAACAATGAACCCTGGACCGGACCGGTGTCTTACAGAAATGAGGTCCAGTCCTTAAAAGGGCAGTTCACACAAATTGTGTTCAACCAAACAAATATATGTATACTGGTTTGGGACAATCAGGGTGAGTAAATCGACAGAATTTTTATTTTTGGCTGAACTGTGTTTGGGATCAGAGTTGCAGGACAGTTGAGCTCAATTTCCCAAACGTTTTAAAAAAATCTATGTTTTTGAATGGCCTTTAATGTCAAAAGCTTGCATATCCATATTATGTAGTGATCATAAATAAATTAAAATTAAAAAAATATTTAAAGTTAGGGAAAACAAAAAAGGTGAAGCTAAATTAATCTGTGATTCAATAAAGAACTACTTACAATATTTTTTTCATTTAGGTTACACTGCACTTTGTTTTAAGTATCTTACAAAATTGCTAAAACCCAATTAGATCTTGAAACAAGATGTTTTTATTATTAGTTTTGAAAATGTTGTTTGCAAAAAAACAAGGTGTATGTGTAATGGTGCCTGTTGGTATAAGCCTGTGATAAGATGAATGCTTTTTGCAGATGCATTTATAAAAACCACTTGGTAGTCCCTTAAAAAGTGATCATTCACTCTAAGATGAAAATTCTGTCATGAAACTTTCAGGTAGCCCATCACCACTGAACATCTTAATATTGAACACAGACCATAGCATGCCTTCGATTTGTTCATAAATAATTTTCTGAGAAACATGCTAACGAGGATCATTCGTTTCACAAAGAGGTGATGTGGACAGTCAATGTCATAATTATCATCATCTTTTGAAAGAAAAATAGCTACAAAATTGTATAAACCCATATCCGTCTCCGCAGACAATAAGGTTTTGTGACAAACCTCACTTGAACCTTTGCAAAATTGTTTATTTGCAGAGAACCTGTAGTTGATTTGTTGTAAACAAAACCGTTTGCTGCAAATGTTTGCCACAAGTACCAGATTTTCACTCTTGGCATATTTATTCATTCTACTGAACCCTTTTAATCTCCAGATTTCTGTTTCGATGTTTTCTCTCAGCTCTTTGGGTTGCGGTCCGGATGCTGATGTGGTATCTTTGACGCCTTTGAGTGTTTGATAGCATCTCGCTTTAAACCAAATCAACTCTCACCTCCGTGGAAATGAAATGTACATAATTTCCCTTCACGCCGCAGGCTCCTTCATATTCACCTGTTTATTTTTGGTGACGTGAAGTCTCGGTGTTTTGAGTCTGATGTGCCCCTCCGGCTGAATTATCTGTAACTTTTTGAGTTGAACTTCTTCAGGGCTCTGCCTGTGAACTCACTGGAACTAAGTTGAAATGACACTCTGGAACATTTTGGGTGAGATTTGCATTCGCCTATGGAAGGCAGTTTAAACACCTCGTGTGAGACCAGAATGCATCATTTAGGCTCTCAAATGGACGCTGACTGACATGAATTATTTCAAGAATAGATCCACATCTCACCTTGTACGCCCCTGAAACTTTAAAGCAGTCTTGATGAAACCCTCTCTCTCCGTCCCTCTCTCTCTCTCTCTCTCTCTCTCTCTCTCTCTCCTCTCTCTCTCTCTCTCTCT